>JBBPRH010000020.1:0-122907 GCA_038092915.1 Boletus pseudopeckii
ACGTTGTTGATACTCATCCATTGATTGCACGCACACGCCATGGTCACACGTTTTTGCTAGAATCAGTATCCTACAAATGCTTAATTGTATATCGCATTGCTAATGAAGTTCGTACATGCTCGAGATCTAGTAGTACGACGTTGGAGCGACGACTGGTCATTGCCTAGTAAAATGAAAGCGACTAGCAAAATCTAACGGACACATGTCAACAGTGACTGTAGATGATGTTTGAAGAACTCAAATTCAAATCAGGATCGAGGGCAAAGGCGCCGGTCGATCCAAGGACTAACAGAGACGAAGAGGAGACAGGGGTAACGTGACAAGGCTTGAAAATTCCAAGGATATAGACGATGTAACTAACCAAGGCCTCAATCAAATATAGAATTAACACAAATCCAACCAACGTGATGACGATTAAACGAGAGGACAGGACACTTGTCTAGGTAGACGTCGTTCCAAAGAAGTCGGAGAGTCTGACTAGACCCGACGAATCCCGAAAAAAAAAATGCAGTATTGCATGCAATGACGGTGTTTGATGAACATGGTAGAAATGAGGACTGGTAGGTGCCGAGCAGTCCTTTCTAATAATGGGGATATTAGAAGTTGCGAAGCCGGTGTTTTTTGTTGTGCCCTGAAACATTTGCTTTTACAGCGTCTTCAGATGGCACATGGGTAAACATCGTTGGCGTAGGTTCCGGCGCCGCGTCACGGCGCGCCAGGGTGAAGGTGGGTGTAACATAAGCAGACGAGGACCCATGACCTGATGTCGGAGAACTGGGATCAGCGGTTTCGCTCGCGCTGCCACCAACGGCAGTGGGCTGTTGATGAGAGGTACTGTTGTGTGAGATATAATACCAGAGTCCAATACCGATTCCAGCGCACTGAAAAAAAAAGGAGCAGGGTTAGACGTCGAGTACTAGGCTGTTTGGAGAGCACCCACGATAAGTAGAGACATGCCAATCGCCCAAACCCAGCGCGATAAGCGGCTAGTTCCATTCTGCGTCTTGGTCAACCAAGAACTAGGGGATGTATTAACTATGACGGCCTCACAACCACCAGACTTTCCTACCTGGGTTTCTCCTCTTCTTTAGCAACCATACTGAATCTCCTCCAGAAATCATCCCCACGTTCCCCACGCTTCGGTAACAAATTATCCTCGGAATTGCCACGCATGATGCCTTCTGAGAATTTGACATCTGCCGGAGCTGGGGACTTTGAAGGGCGAGCGAAAACAGGCGTAATGGGGGTTATAGGTGGCTGAAGGGGGTGAGGCATGCTCGGTACGGATGGTTTAGGAACAGCTGTCTGATAAATTGGCGGGGGCATACGAGGAGTGGCCGTGTCTGCCTGCTGGCGGGCGACGCGAAGTCCCTGAGGGACCTGCCCCATATGGGGTGGCTCCAGTGATTTGCCTAAAAGAAAACCTGAGGTCGACGGGCTTGAGATTTTGAGGTTGGCGACAGGTGCAGGGTATCCAGGCCGGGGAGCCGCCAAGGGAACTGCGTGGGCGGGATGGGACATACCGCCAGCCATAAGGCCAGGGCCGACAACTCCAGGGCCAGATTGGGGATTTCCTCTATCATACCTTAGGAAGTGAGGTAAATCAATGACGAGGGATGAAGTGCTGGCCGACGTACATGTTGTAGGCTGCTGTTCGGACCCGGCTCTGCTGGTTTTCGAACGTTGTTAGCTAGACTTGGAAGGGTATCTGAATAGATGTGTGGTATTTTCTAAATTCCTGCCGAGGATGGACTGGTATCAAGGGAGTGGAAGCCTCGTCAGACTGAGAGGCAGCGGGCGTCGATTCTGAGCCCGAGGACGGCTCAGAGGAGTCAATGAGTAGCAAAAAGGAAGATAACGGCGGTCGACTGGTCCAAACTGGAACTGGTTACCGTCAGTCGCCATGTGACACGTTAATCAGGGAACAATTTCGGTTATTATTACAATAACTGCGTAGTTACTTCCCATTCATTACTCTATACTTATTCCCAACAGTCATTTTGTTACGTTCGACCAATTAAACTCCCTCAAGCTCATCATGCACGACAGTGACGCCCCCACACTCCATCGGATCGGAGTTCGGCTCAGATCACGTGGAAATTGTTTGGCATTGCTGACGCTCACAAGCGCGTCGCGTCGCGCGCCTCTCTCCCTCTCCTTCCCCTGACGCTCGTCATGGCAAAGCGGAAGAACGTTGTCGACAGCGACGACGAGGCCCCCGAATCCTCTCAGGTATCCAAACGTGCCAGAACGGAGGACAGCGATGAACCCGTTCAGGTTCCCGTCTCGAGGAAGCCAGTTATCAATGGCAAAAGGAAGGCCGAGGCCGAAGACAGTGACGACGAGGACGAAGAGGAAGACCTCCACCACGACGGACAGCCAACCGAAGAGGAAGAGAAAAAGTTCGAGGAGGACCACGGTGAGGCTATTCGCCGTAAGCTCGAGCTGCGTCGGAGCACCATTGGTGTACGTGCCTTCACGTCTGTCGTTGGTATATACCTCACATTGTTTCCTCAAGAGCATTGCGGAACATGGTATCATCGAGTCTGTCGAGATGAAGCAGTTCATGTGCCATCCCCACTTGACCTTCACGTTCGGCCCCCAAGTTAATTTCATTATTGGTAAGCTGTTCATTAGACTAGTCGCACAACGATTACTGACATACACCTCGAGGGCATAACGGAAGTAAGCTACATGCGCTTACTGGTCCTCAATTTTTATAGTCTTTTGTCCCTAATTAGGTGGGAAGAGTGCCGTTTTATCTGCCATCACGGTCGCTCTTGGTGGTAAATCCAATTCTACTGGTCGTGGTAGTGGACTCAAATCGTTTATTCGTGAGGGTCAGCAGTAAGTTCTACCCTGGTTTCCGCTATTCCGTTCCATAAACACCTTTGGGTAGTAAGGCGGAGGTTACTATCGTGCTTAAGAACCAGGGTGAAGAAGCTTACAAGCCCAAAGAGTATGGAAAAAGTATCGTTATTCGACGTGCTTTTACGCGGGATGGTTCTTCTTCGTGGAAAGTCATGAGCAAGGACGGTACCCTCATCTCCAACAAGAGAGATGAACTAGCTGCTATCTGCGACCATATGAATATTCAGGTTGACAATCCTATGAATGTTCTCACTCAAGGCAAGATTTTGGCGATCAGGGGTGTTGCCGGTTATTCAACAATACTTACAGATGCTGCGCGGCAGTTCTTGAATGCTTCTCACCCTTCTGACAAGTACAAGGTTCGTATCGTTTCACGATATACTGACAACATTGTTTATCCTACCTCCACTAGTTCTTCCTTCGTGGGACGCAACTGAGCCAACTCAGCGAAGAGTATGATACTTGCCTAGACAACATCAACCAAACCAAGAAGTTGCTTCACCAGAAGAAACAGATCCTCCCAGACCTTCGTGCGACGTTCAAGGAAGCCACCGCACGCTTTCAAGAGGCATCTAAAGCTCGTGAACAGCGGTTCAAGGCTGATGAGCTGAAGAAAGAGCTTGCATGGGCTCACGTAGCTGCTAAACAAGGGGCAAGTCTTGTCACTTCTTATATTGTGGCACTGTCAATTTTAATTATATAGGAGATGGAGGTAAAGTTTGAGGAACTGGCCAAGGCCGAGCGCCGTCTGCCGCGAATCGAGGCTGAACTTCAAACAGCGGAGGTATGCCCTTTGTTCCCAAAGTTACACCATAAGGCAACTCGATTCCTCTCCGCTAGTCTCAGTTCCGACTTGCTTCCCAAGAAGTCGAGCGTTACGAGAGAGAACATTCTGAGCTCGGGAACATCGATCATCTCAATGCTCAGCGTGATGAACTTCAGGAGAAGATGCGAGTCAATAAGAATAAGCTCAGCGACTTCAAGGTGGCTGCCATCTAGTAGCCTCAAGTACCGTTACTGATGATCACTTCTTAGAACGACCAAAATGCGATGAATTCCAGCCTGACGGCCCTAAACAGGTCTATCAAGGATTATGACGAGAAAATCGCGGAGGAAACTCGCCGCTTGGAGGCTCATACCCAGGCGAAGCGCGATGAAATTAATCGTCGTCTCGACGCCGCCAAAGAAGCCGTTGCTGAAGCCGATCGTCGAAACAAGGATATTATCGAACAGAAACGCAATAAACTTACCGAAAGGGATGAGATCAAGTCGAAAGGTCAAGCCGCCGAAGCCAAGCTACAGCAGTTTCAAGAACGAATCGTTGAATGTCAGACCATGATCAACAAGTGCAAGGAGCAAGAGAAGAACAGTCTGGCTTCGTATGGGTATGATATCAAGGGCGTCTTGCAGAGTATCAGCAGGATACAATGGCATGGAGACACCCCCACTGGGCCGTTTGGCTTGTATGTGAAACTCAAGGATCAGAAGTGGGCGCCACTGTTGAGGGCACAGCTGGGAAACTTGATGATGTCTTTCGCGTGTACGGATGCGAGGGACCGACTGCAATTGAAGAAAATCCTTGACCAGTCAAACAAGTACTTGTGTTTGTTTATGCCTCGTTCGCTCATGATACTAATCTATTTATCAGCTCTCACGTCAATGTTATCATCTCAGAAAGAGATTTATTCGACTATAGGGCTGGTGAGCCACGTGGGGACATCCTCACCGTTTTGCGCGCTCTTGACGTGGGTTGTCTCCTGAGATTATTCAAATGATGGTAGTAGTGAACTCTGATTGAGACAGGTTTCCGACCCATATGTGCTTCGAGTTCTGATCAATTCGGCAAATATTGAAAGGACAGTGCTTGCGGCAGACCGTAAAGTTGGTGATGATATCCTTAAAAGCCTCGGCAGGGGTGGTGTCGCGTGGACCGCCGACCACATGCGAGTGACTAGATACCCGTACGTGCCCGCTTGTTCTTCATCCCGTCTACCACCCACCTTGTGGGCGAATTAGAGAGGGAGGTGGCTCGTCCATCAATCTGCCGAGGGTAAAGGCCAATGATCCACATCGCATGTTGTTCCCGACAAGTGATTTGGCTACGGCACGTCGGTAAGTGTACGCTTTTCGGCTCATCGCTAATGTATCTCACCCCACCCCGTTAGTGATTGGGAGAGGCATCTACAAGCTGCCGAGTCAGACTACAAAGGTACCCAAGCCGAGATTCACCAGTACCGTCAAGTCTATGACAATTTGTGTCATGACATCGAGACGCTTTCCGTAAGTCTTTGGACATAGCTATCACAGCAACCCGACAACGATGTTGTTTAGATGTCGGAGCGAAATGCCTACGAGAATTTGCGAACAGCCAAGACCTCACATGCTCAACTCCAAGAAGAAGCCAATGAAGAAATGCCAGCCGGAATTTCGGGCTTACAGAACGCAAAACATGTGCGTATCTAGCTCGCCCTCCCCGTTGTGTTCGTGTTAACTTTCCACCTTTCCTACAGGAAGCCGAGGATGAGAAAACTTCCATATTGGAACAATTTGCCAATCTTGCAGAGCGGAAAGCTGTTATTGATGAACAGCAGGGCTCACTCTTGAGGGAAATGAATGGTATCAAACAACAGATTCAGAACTTTGAACAGCACCGCGGTGAAATCATGGTTAGTACCCGTTAGTGTTTGTCTGCGTGGCCAGCTTTAGATCAGCTCCTGTGCAGGCCCAAATCGAGGAGGCTGTGGGGAATCGACTGGGGGCGCAAAATAATCAACAATTCTATCGAACGAAACTCGAAAATGAGAGAAAACAGGTCACTGAGATTGACGCTATCGCGAAAACGCTTCAGGAAGAATTTACCAGCTGGTCGGAACACGCAGAACAGTATTGCGAAAGGGTCGAAAATCCCCGCAAAGTGGCCGAGGTACAGCGTCAGCTTGATTCAGTCCAGGCGGCCCTGAAAGAGCGAGAGCGCCGGTAGGTTTCACATTTAGCGTGATGATCTCCCGCTAACTTGATCCTCAAGACATGGTGCGACCATTGAGGAAATGACCATCGAAGTGAACAAGGCAAAAGGCGATCTGGACAATGCCGAACGCGATATCCGTAGCCTCTCTACTCTCAACCACGTAAAATCACTTTCGACTTTGTATTCGGGTGACGCATACTCACAAATCGCCCAGGCATTGAGGAACTCTCTTTTGATCCGCCTTGATAGGTGGCATGAATTCCGACGCCATATCGCTCTCCGTTGCAAACTTGTGTTCCAGTATCACCTCTCTGAGCGGGGTTACTATGGCAAAGTTTTATTTGACCACGTTAATCAGACGTTGCAACTCAAAGTTCAAACCGATGACCAGACATTGACTCAAGGGAGGGATAAAGATCCTCGGTCCCTTAGTGGCGGCGAGAAGTCATTCTCGACTATCTGTTTGCTTTTATCGTTGTGGGACTCCATTGGTTGTCCACTACGTTGTCTCGGTAACCGAGCACCCTTGGTTCTCCGCCGCTGCTGTCTAACAAAGCCTTAGATGAATTCGATGTTTTCATGGATGCCGTCAACCGCCGCATCAGCATGCGTATGATAGTTAGTTCAATGCTGTCTCGCATCCGTCTCTTGTCTCACTGCAACGGATAGATTGACACTGCGAACGCATCTGACAAGAAACAGTACATCCTGATCACTCCCCAAGATATGGGTAATGTTCAAGTTGGAAACACTGTCCGGGTGAACAGGATGAGTGACCCGGAACGGGGTCAAGGTACCTTGGCCTTCAACGATGGACGTTGATGACGACGAAAAGCTAAAGCCTAAGGAGCCGTTCGGTTTCTTCCAGCCTATTTTGCCGCACGACCGAAATGGTCGGCTATTTCCCTGGCATTCTGTCATATTATTATTCTCTTCATTGAGCTTGGCTGTATAAGAACCATAAGAGAGCGATCGTAGAATAATATGTATGTAGTAGGTACTTTCAGATAAATCATCGTTGACCAATACAACGGCACCGTGCCACATACCGGAAACCATCCTTGGGACCCATTCTCTTGAACCTGTCTAACGTCTCTCGCTAGCTCGGCGTGCTCAGCGGCAGAGATGACTTGCCATCGACACTGGCAATACCTTGGTTGCCGGGTGGGGGATGTCCATGTAGCCAGTGCCACGAAGAGGGTTGTCAGACCGAGGTGTTTGGAAAAATACAGATCTCGGGTTACAAGACGAGTTTCTGTACCCCTGAAAGGACGGCTCACACACAACTGACGACCGATGAAAACAATAACACTGGATAAGAACTACATTGGAGCTTTGAACTCGCTACATATGATGTGGCGAGATACCTCTGGTGGGATCCCCGGGCTTGCGTACTCAGTCGACAAGCTTCTTGCCTTCATCCTTAAATCGCTTGAGCTCATTCCGCCAGGGCTCCCAGACTTGCCCATACTTCTTGAGAAGGCTGGCAAGCTCTTCTCTCTGTTCTCTCTGTAATATATATGGATAAGTCGAGTGATGTATGGGTATGAACTCGTGACTGACCAGATTCCACGGCTCTTCACCGCCGTAGACATCCGTGAACAGATCACGAAGGTCGTTCTGCTTGAGTATTTGCGCCCGATTGAGTGTGGTGATGACATCATTCTTGAGCTTCAATCTGAGCTCCTCCTCTTCTTTCTCGTTCCACCAGCCTCTTGACTCCATGAACAGCCGGAAACGCGTAATCGGGTTATCGATTTTCTTCCAATTCTCGACCTCTTGCCGTCCACGGTATGCAAATGAGTCGTCGGATGTCGAGTGGTGGCCAACGCGGTATGTCATGGCTTCGACCAGTACAGCGCGGCCGCTTTCAAGGCATCGTCTACGTGCCTCTTTCACGGCACTAAAGACTGCCAGGATGTCATTACCATCCACCCTGACTGTTTCAACACCGTATCCAGGACCACGTGCGGCTATTCCATCGCCATGATACTGTTCATGCGCAGGTGTCGAGATTGCGAAACCGTTATTACGTGCCAAGAAGATGGTTGGGGATGGAACTGTCGAAGCAAGAAGCATTCCCGCATGGAAATCTCCTTCCGAAGCGGCACCTTCGCCGAAGAACACACACGCGACATTCTTGTTACGTCTTGCCGGATCGCGCTTGAGTGCAAATCCGACACCCGCTGCTTGTGGTATCTGCGTTGCAAGTGGAGACGAGATGGTATGGAAGTGATGTTCAACAGACCCAAAGTGCTGCATGAAGAGGTTGGTGTGCATAGTAGACTAAGTGGAAGGAAATTGCATACCATGGGCATTTGTCGACCCTTTCCACTCTTGTCTTCGTGGTTCCCAAAGCACTGGGCCATTGCGGCATTTATGCCAAAGCCTCTCCATAGGAGCACACCCATTTCGCGATATTGGCCTGTTTGGTCACAATTGAAGTAGGTGTACTGGGATACAACAGAACCCCCCACCTAGTACTCTTGTGCGACATGAGGGAGTGGCAAGACGGAAATGGATAGGAATACATACTCGTCATCGTTGGCCAAAGCCGCAGCGGTGCCAATTATAGTAGCTTCTTCGCCATACTAGGAGAATGGTCAGGGGCTTCACGATGGTCAACAGTATATGTCTCACCGAGGTCATCTGGGGAGAGTTTGATTGGATCCGTCTTGGGAAGTGAGTGGATGGGGGCGACGTACATAGAAAGAAATCTTGCCTTGACGTTGGACGTTGTATAGGATATTGTCCATCATTGGCAAGAGCTGCATGTTTTCATATCTGGAGACAGTAAATGTCACGCTGGATTGTCAGACTAAGCGCAGACATGGGAACGCACAGCTTGCGAGCAAACTCCGGGTTGATCTACAGAGGTCCGTGAGCAGGACAGATGTTGAGAGAAAGAGAGGGAGACCAACGTCTGGTAGCTCTGCCCCTTCAATAGGGGTGCCGACACCATCTAGCACTCTGTAGGTAGGTATCTGGTCCGATCCTTGATTGACGGAATTGAAGAACTGAAGCTTTGGCACGACAGGTGAACTCGACGCGGGGAGGTGGTCTTTGAGAGGAAATTTTGGTGGAGCTGTGGCGAATGCCCTTGCCCGCTGTAGGAGACTTGTGATGAGGACTGGTCTGAACATTTGGGGGGACAAGTTCAAGAGGCTCGGAACTTGGCCATCGGGTGAACGTGCATTACGTATTAGTCAAGCAAAGTCTCATGATCATTCCGTTGGCAGTCTCAGAGCCTCCTCTGCTGCCTTTCTCCGACCTCCCAATAGCAATGTCACATAATCTGCACCACCCAAAACATGATCTCCCTGCGTGCCCTTTGTGCCAGATCTCGCCTTGACCTTGGATTTCAGGCCGGTACGTTTCTTGGCCGACTGAACAGATGGCGCCGATGGAGCGACTGATTTTGGCTGGGTTGTCGACGAGGAAGTGGTCTTTTTCTGTGCGGACGATGGGTAGACGGCAGAGATAGGATGGCAGTGGACTCACGACTCGTTTGTGTAGTTTTGCGCTGTGGCCCATCTCGATGTCCAATCACTGAGGTCACTGACGCACGCGACTGTATGTAAACATTCCCACGAATCGACCTGCACGCGGATTCAAAAACTCGGTCTGTTTTCGCTCTTTTCTTCACATCCACCATGTCTCTCCCTCAGCCCGTTCCCCCCTCCTGGAAGGTTCGTTTATTCTCTTGCCCTCATCTCTTTACTCTGACCAATTCTTGTAACAGGATCTCGGAAAGTCCTCCAATGACTTGTTGTCCAAGGACTACCCCTTCTCCGGTACCTCCCTCGAGGTAAAGACCAAGACACCCTCCAAGGTCGTCTTCAAGGTCGCCGGTCTCCGTGACCCCAAGACCCAGGGCATCGCTGGTGACCTCGAAGCAAAGTATGCCGACTACAAGAACGGCCTCACCCTCACAGAGACCTGGACAACCTCAAACGTCCTCAAGTCTCAAATCGAGCTCGAAAATTACATTGCCAAGGGTTTGAAGCTCGATCTCAGCACTTCTTTGATCCCTGACAAGGGCTCAAAGTCTGCTCTCTTGAATGTCATCTACAAGCAGTCGGGCGTCCACACACGTGGTGCTCTCGACGTCTTCAAGGTTCGTTTTCATTCCATTTCGCTTCCCCCTCTCTATTCTTATCTCGTGTATAGGGCCCCACTGTCACCGCAGACACCGTCTTTGGTCGTGATGGTCTCCTTTTTGGTCTCGAGGCTGCTTACAACGTGACTGAGGGCAAAGTTACCCGCTACGCTGCTGCTCTCGGTTACAGTGCCCCGGAATACGCCGTCACCGTTCACGGTCTCAACAACCTCAACACCTTCTCCGCAAGTTACTACCACCGTGTCAGTCCCGACGTCGAAGCTGGTGCCAAGGCTGTTTACGACACCAAGTCAACAACTTCTGGTGTCGCTCTCGAAGTCGGTGCCAAGGCGTAAGTCTCATTAATGTGACATGTATTATCCACTTGTCCAACCTTTTTTTCAGCTTCCTTGACTCTGCTGCATTTGTCAAGGCCAAGATCAACAATTCAGGTGTCCTTGCTCTTGGTATGTCCCCGCACCTAGCACAGAGTTTCATACGACTCATAAGGAATCCAGGTTACACTCAGACTCTCCGGCCAGGTGTGAAGGCCTCGTTTGGTCTTGCTTTGGATACTCAACGTCTGAATGACATTGCCCCTACCGGCCCTGCCCACAAGGTTGGCGCCTCCCTCACCTTCGACGCTTAAATTATTTCATAGTGAAAATAATCGGATGTGTCACTCTGCATTCATAATGCAATAGACGTTGAAAAATACTAAACCACTACCTTGCATGGTACATTATGCCAATGACGTGCAGCTGTTACGCGAATACATCGTGAAGCCACGTTTCATAGTCGTACTCCGCCTCTCCAACTTCATTCTTGGATGAGGGTAGCACCTCCCGTAGATAATCGGTTGCACTGACGGGGAGCTGAGCTAACTTCATATCCAGCTCGGTCACGAATGGCTGCAAAGAATTCTCAAAATCAACCTGCATAGTCGTGTAGATAGAATATACCTTGTCCCCTGCAATCCCACGGAAGGATTCTCGAAGCTGTTCAGGCGAAGTTTGGTCTTCAGTGATATCCACCTACGTCGACTGTCGTCGGTACTCGAAGGAAGTCATCATCGAACTGCGAACGCATACCAAAAGATTGATGAAAGCTTCAAAGGTCACTGCCCCGTAGTCTTGGACGAGTTGATCATAGATGTAAACCAAGTCCTCGTCCTGCTTTATTTTCAGAATTTCACAGTCTGGGATGACAAGTTCTGCGTACCGAGTATATGATGCCAAGGCTGGCTAGGGCTGCACTGAATTCTGACAGGATGAGAGTGTTGGTCTCGTCTCGGTCAAAGTACCGGAACGTGCTTTCGAATTGTTCCAGTTGCGCTGGTGTCAAGTTGGACATGTTTCTCGATACAATCTACTACACGTCAGTATGCTTCGCGATACGAGGAACAGCGAGAAGAAATACGCGCTTGATTGTCGATGAAAGAGATCTTCTTAGCAATGGCTTGAGTGACGAGCTCGAGTTCGAAGTCGAGGTCTTGCCAAGTAAACACGGTATAGTCGTTTTCCTCGACATTGGCTTCAGTACAATCCTTCTCAGCCTTTGCTACACAAGCCAGAGCATCGGCTAGGCCAGGAACTCGAAGTTGTATCTTCCCAACTTGCTCTTGTTGCCCCTTAGGGAGATAAACAGCTCGGTCAAACAAGGAAACCGAAGGAGATGGTATAGTAAACCTCTAGTGGCCCCTCGACGCTAGCCAGATCAAGCGAGACGCCGTGCAGGCGTTGCGAGAAATCATTGGCGAGATATGCAAACTGTTTTCGGAGAGATTCCTTAATCCTAGGAATAATAAGTTGTCGCAGCATACCGCCGAATGGCGTACATACTGTCGTATTTGTGCATTTATTGATCGAGAACGCCTTGCCTCTGAGTCCAGTAGCTCATTCCATGTACTGTCTATGTCCTAATGATCTTGAGTGAGCGCGGGATGAAAAAAAGCTCAGCTCAGCTCTAACCGAAAGTGCGAGTCCAGCAGGAGGGACATATTCCCTCAGCCCATATGTCCGAAGTTTCGTTTGGATATTGCCAAAAAGAGTGGTGACATCTTGTCGTTCTGTGACCCAAGTACGCTTCGTTGTTTGTTTATATGTGGTAAAAGCTGAAGATTGCCCCTTGGCGTCCGTGTATGTGCCAGTGAATCTGCTTGCTCCCCACTGTTCCTGAACTTCGGCCAGTGCATGAAGCAACTATAGATGACAGTCAGACCGAAACGAAAATGATCCCCAAAACTCGGCGAACATTGCGAGCCCTGCGCTCATAATCGTTCTTGCTTGTCCACACCGACTGCATGAGTTCCGCAAATTTCTCGACACGACGGGAGACAGTTTCCGCCTGATCTATACATGTGTTTTATGAATAATGAGATCTTCGAGAACACGTCAACTGACCCATCGTGGAGAAAGCATGGAAAAAACTGGCAATATAAGTCATAACGCTGCGTTCGTCTGGGCGGTCCGAGTCACATAGATCTTCGACTTCAAGCAATTGCTGGCAAAGAAAGCTCAAAGGCGACGCCAAGTCAAGATGAGACAACACTGACTGGAATGCCAAGATGATCGGCGGCGACCTGGAATGCCAGGCGCGTATTTCCGTGTCGATCTGACTGAATAGATGTCACTCCGGGGACATGAGAGGAAAAGAAACCACTCACTTTGTTAAGTTTGTCATAATCTAGAAGGTCCGGGCGATGGCAATGAATAAGGGCACAGCTAGAATGGATGAGTTGGAAATTTGAACGACGAAAGGCGAACGCTTACAGTGCAAGTCCATCTGACCAGCTGATAGAGAAGTCCTGAACATTGACTTCTTTGTATGGGGCAGTTTTTCGCTGACACCAAAGCAGAAGCCCTTCTTTGGCTGAGAGACCCTCCGCGCTTAAGAGTGGCTCTCAGACAATCACTACTCCCGCGTTTTGCGCATCACTCACCTGATGTCGGCGATTGTGAAGCGTAGAACCAGGGTCCATATCATGCCAAGAATAAGCTTCAAGTTACCATCTATGATATCTGTACCCAATCTTGCTGAGCAAGAGTCATGCTATACCCTGTTCGAGACGACAGCACCTTCAGGACCAATGTTGGTCAGTTTGATACCCCTCTGTCTGATGAACTCCAACGCCTTGTTCACGTTCTCTGCCTTTTGAACGCGCATTCTTGGATTCCTGTTATATCTTCCGAGCGAGGTATCTCCTGAAAGTGACTTGAGCCTCGACATCATGCAGGGGATGGCTGACCGTTACCCATGATCTCCTGTTAAGATGTGGCGAGGATGAACAACCGAACTGCAAAACATGATAGAAGAGTTTGACAAACCATTAATTGAATCAGGCGCACACCATCAGAGAGATCCTCCACCAGCGAGCGCATAGACGGGTATCCATTGGCCTCCAATTTGGTGTTGAGCCTGGAGATTGGGGAAAGGGATGCGTGCTAACGATACGCAACATCGGACATGAGCGCACCATTTGCAAAATGTTCGCTCTTGGGTCGAGTCCATGGTGGGTCTAGTGTCTCCTTGAGGTATCAGTGGCAGCTCCTGCGGCCACGACCACAGGTAAATGAACAGAGGTTTATGTCTGAAACGTGCAATTCGAACTAGAAAATTTATGGGGATATACGACCGATTGGATGTTGGAGTCAAAGGCAGTAGCAAGTCTAAGTGAGACTGCCAGTAGCGGTAAGTGACGCGTAGGACGCGCTGATTACATACATTCTGAATCGGTATGTCGAGACGCGCGACTTCACGACCGCTACCACTCTTGATCCTCCTCCGTCATGGCCACAACCCAGTTTGACCGGATATATTATGATTTATCACCAGAGGTCGGCAGTTAGTAAAACCCACTGTGAACAGCGTCTTCAGACTCATACCCACCCCCAGAATTGCGACTCGCGAGCAGCGGTATGGCCTGGAAGGGCGAAGAAAACGAAGGAGTGAAAGCGATACCCGCAGACGAGATCAAATGGGCGCAGTGGTTCCGTGTCGCGAGGAATTTTCAACTCAGGGTCGGCCTCAAAGACAGGCGGAGAGAAACATTTGATGGTTTCGTGCGTGAGGTGCGTGGAAAGCCGCTGCTCCTGCAGGGAGAAGCTAACGAACAACTCTTTTAATAGGACCATGACAAACTCGCGGGTTTACTCAAACAGCACTTTGGCGTGACATTGGAGATCAAGGATGTAACATTCAAAGGGTGGAACTGGGGAGTCACTGATATTCAAGGTTTGCTCAGAGGACTCCACAAGATGGCTTGCCAGTTCTCACTTCTGTTCAGGACAAGACCTAGCTTTCCTAGTGTCAAATAAGACTGCCTTCGAGTTACCCTTGAAGGAGGTCGCCAATTCCAACATTGCGGGGAGGACAGAGGTATCCCTCGAGTTTTCATCGTCAGGCGGGAAAAAGGCTTCAAGAAATGCGCCGGACGAGATGGTTGAGATCCGCTTCTATGTCCCTGGTACCCACACAAAGCTTCGTGGTTCGGAAGCTGGCTCACAGAAATCCGATGCGGAGGACGAGGAAGGCGAGGAAGTTAGCGCAGCTCAAGCTTTCCACGATGCCATCAAAGACAAGGCCGAAATCGGACAAGTATCGGGTGATCTTGTTTTAAGCTTCGAGGAGGTGCTCGTACTCACTCCGCGTGGTCGTTACGACGTGGATATGTTCCTCGACTTTCTACGACTCCGCGGCAAGACATACGATTACAAAATTCTTTATTCAAGTATTTCGAGACTATTCCTGCTCCCCAAGGATGACCAGCATGTTCTGTTCATTGTGAGTACCTGTTATTTCGCAGAATACAACATCCCAACCATGAGTAGCTTGGTCTTAGCACACCGATCAGACAAGGCCAGACCAGATATCAGTACCTGGTCATGCAATTCGCGCGAGAGGAAGAGACTACTGCCGAGCTTAACATGGCTGAGTGCGTTTACAACTGATCGATTATTGTCGCTTTTGGCTAAGTGAGCCCACGCTAGAGAGGAGATCGAGAAATACGACAGATTGAAAAAGAACTATGAAGACCCCACGTTCGAGGTCGTGTCAGGTGTCTTCCGTGCCCTGTCGAAAAAGAAAATCATTGGTTCAGGTGCCTTTCAAAGGTAAGAAGTTATTACTTCTTCCCTTCACGTTTCCCGGTGCTCAGGTATATGCAATGGCAGCCGTGACGGGCATCCTGGCATCAAAGCCAATCTCAAAGCTGTCCAAGGTGACCTATTCATGCTAGAAAAATACATCTTTTTCGTGTCCAAACAGCCCACACTCGTTGAGCTCTCTGACATCCACCAATGCGTCTTTTCCCGCGTTGGCGCGAGCATGGGCGCCAGTGCTGCGCGTACTTTTGACCTCAAGATCGTTACCAAGAGTGGGCCAGAATACACATTTACTTCGATCAACAAAGAGGAGCATGAACCGGTGGAGACTTTCCTCAAGGATAAGAAGGTCAAGATCAAGAACGAGATGGTGGCCGATGTAGATATGATGATGGCTGCTGCCGGTGGCGACTCGGATGAGGAGATGCAAAGCGTGGCGAGTAGTGGTGACGAACGACCGAAACCTCGAGTCGGTGGAGATGAGGATGACAGCGAAGAAGGTTGGTCACATGCTCGTACACCTGACCCTTGCTGATGATGGTATTCGTTCAGACGAGGATTTCCAGGCCTCGTCCAGTGACGCAGGTTCGCCCAGCGAGACCGACTCTGAATCTGGAGGCGGGGTCACGGCGTCAGACGCGAGCGGTGACCGAGAGATGGCCAAGGCTGCGAAAGATGGAAAGAAGAAGAAACTCACCAAGAAAAAGCCCAAGCCCAAAGCAGACGGGAGCGATGCAGAAGACGAACCAAAGAAGAAACCCGCCAAGCCCAAAGCCAAGCCTAAACCGAAGAAAGATGTCGAAAATGATGCGATGGACGTTGATGACGACGAAAGGCCAAAACCTAAACCTAAACCCAAGCCAAAAGTCAAGGAGGGCGATGATGATGGGCCTTCTAAAAAGAAACAGAAGACATCGGTTTGACCGTTCATTGATGTCTACGTTGCATTGTTACCCCGTTCCTGTCATTCTTGCCTCTTCGCAGAATGCTTCCTCCCATCTATAATATTCGTAAAGTACAGTACGTACATCCATCGACATGGTATACAAAGCATGGTCCGCGACTAAGACGAGTCGCAATTAGACAGTGGGAAGCACGACAATATTTTCACAGTTGCGCATCCCCTTTCCGTTTTGCCAGGAGGGAGCCAGGCTCAAAGGCGACATTGGCGGTCGTTGACTGACTGAAGGGAGGTGGTACATTGACTAGAGGTTGCGCGGGACGACTGGATACAGAATGTTTTCTGGTTCCGGAACGGGAGAGTGGTTTTGCTTGCGAAAGTGATTCCCCGGTTCTTGCAAATAGCACATGGCGCTCCTGGTAGAGAACATACGACTGGGACAGATAAGCATCTCGGCCGAGTTGAAAGACATCTGGCTTGCTTACACGAGCGACAAGTATGACCTGCATCCACTTTTCGCCGTCCTTGGGGTTACAAGAGAATACATGAAGATAATCCGCGGCATTTTCGAATAATGAAAGATGATCAGTGGACTTGATGGCAAACACAAAAGCCTTTGGCGATTTGTGTCGCCTTGTAACACAGTAGATGTCAAAGTTTGACAGTGAGCACAGGAAGACTTCGTCCTTTCCCTAGAGGCTGGGATGAGCAACGCGCCAAGTCAGCTCTGCGACATTAAACATTACCGTGTCCCGCTTCGATAACCATAGGCCATGTTCGCGAAGTTCCATCCAACGTTTGCTCCATTTTCCTCGTTTGCTCTCCCATTCAACCCAGCCTCGATGTGTGGGGGAACTAGTAGGTATAGCCTGGATTGACTCGGTAAGTGAATTTCGTTTTTATTACTAGAATGACTGACAGGACGACTCAATAGTTGCGCTAGAGGGGTTTTCTTGACAACGAAAGCATTCAATAACTTGTCCTTGTTCCACGAAGCAGAAACATCAGCTAGGAGCTCATAATCCCGTATTGGCCGTTCTGTAACCAACGTCAAACTTAGTGCGGAAAGTGTAGGCTAAATGGGGAGCTCCTACCCATGCCATAGTCTTGAGCCATCTCGAAAAGCATCCACGATCCCGATCTATCCAACATGCCTTGACTTGCCACAGTGTCTAATACATCTCCAGCATTTGTAGCAGGTGTGATTTCCACCATGTTAAACCGCTGCATGTCCCCGATGAAAATCCTTTGCTGTACCACAGGCACCCTGGACGCGTGTTGCGGTGGTGTGGAGTCTGAGATCGGCAATGGAGGAACAGGTGGTCGTTGCACTGCCCGTTGTGCGACATCACACTCTCTGTCCATGGATGGTCGAGGAGCGCTGGCTGGTGGTTTTCGACCGTCCTCACTAACACGACCCGACTTGGTGTGTTGCTCATATCCCGCTGGGGCAACGTCACGTCCAACGCGTACGGTGCGACTGGAGGTGGTAGCTGTTGTACTGCGTCCTAGGCGAGGAGCCGGCGTTTGATCGATTGATGGCCGTTGAGTTTCTGGGTATCGACCGTCAGGTCGATGGAAAGAGCGCATAGACCTCAAAGGTCTATCCTGTGATGACCCCTCAGGAACTCGGGGGGTCTTTTGTTGCAGGTAGGTGGATTGGTCCGCGTACCTCCCTCGAGATGAACTTCGAGAGACACCGCCGCTATAACCAGGCACCCGAGGCGAAGGGTTGGTCGGTATGGAAGCGTCATAGGTTTGGGGAGCCATCAAAGGTGGTGAGCGGGAAGAAGTCTGGAGGTTCACGAGCTTCCTGGTCAAGTCTTCAGCTGGAAACACCTCAGCAGGTACAGCTCGCGAACCCGAATTAGGTGCCGGGGCGGCAGACATGGACCGCTTTCGAGAACTTGTTGGTGCAGCTGGTGCGCGAAAGGATTCTAGCGGACGGGTAGATAGATGGGGACCTGCAGCTGTCCGAGAACTCTTTGCGCGGTCTAGTCTTCGCTGACGGCGTTCGTCACGTAGCTGCTTTCGAATTGACTTCTGAGCCGTCAACGCCGTCGGCACTCGCTGAGCCAACGGGACGTCATCATCTGAACCACCACCACCCTTTGAATAGCGTGAGCGGATACGAGGATGTGGAGGTGAAGGGGGGCCATTTGACATGCCGTCGAGGCTGTAATAGACTGTAATGTTATCCGCGTCGTCGTCCGAGGATGAAGTGAAGTCTGAGGTGCTCGAGTCCGGTGAGCGAGGTTTACCTCGACGTGCCTTATCCCCATTGTTGTCGTCGCCTCCGGCGCCACCACCGTAGGCGCCAGAAGATTGACCGCCCGAATAACCCCCATTGCGTCTGCTTGCTTCCCGCCCCCTACCCTCGTCTTCCCGACCACTCTGCCTTTCGAGCCCACTTCGTTGCCCACGCCACCCACCACCATCTTGTGGCGACTCAAGGTTTGGAGAACCTATAATGTGAGTGTCGGTTTGAGTGCGTTCGCAAGGCACGCTAACTCTACGCATCGTATCAGCGGATGTCCTAGGTTCAACCACTGGGTCGCAGAGAGAAGTGTATGGCGTGATGCCCACGTCAAGAGGAGAATGGTGCGTTGCTTTCGTGGGATCGACGTCTGGTTCAGAATCAGACAGATCGGAAAGTGATTGGGTATAATAGTCGAAATCCGAATGATAACTCAGCGGGTCGTATTCTTCGGTAGTGCCATCGCCGACTTGGAGACTCATGGAAGCCTGGTCGTGGCTACTCATTGAACCATTTACGTCCATCGAACCTCCTAGCCAGGCAGACGATGCTATCGATGAAGAGCGTGAGAGTGTGGACGAAGAGGGCTCAGAGTTGGTATCGGAAAGGGAGGGGAGAGAATCCATGTCGGCATCGTCACCGGCTAATGAGCGTGAGGAACATGTTTCATCAGCAAGCGGAAGGGAATTAATCGCGATTTCCCGAGACACGAAACACGTTTCTGGATTGGTTGTTGTTTGAAGGGGGAAAGGTTCCGTCTGCACTATGGTTTCCTGTACGGGAGGTTGGGAGGTTGGAATTTGATTGTCTGGTGGTCGGGATGGACCCGCACTGGATGGCATATTTCTCGTGAGAAGACTGAACTCGGCGCTCAAATCCATATTCCAAGGTTCGTGGGGCAGACGTGCGCCTGGGGTCCCCTTTCGGACCTATTCATTGTGCACATTAGGCGGGTACCTCTGGATGGATTGGAAACTGGTACCTTTCTCCCAGGCACGGACACGTTCATCCGAGCGAGAGTATGCAAAGAAGGGAGGGAAGGACGCGGTGTAAATGCAGGCTTGGTGCATGCAGGACGAACTTGACCGTGACCAGAAGATCTGGGTCGTGCAGTTGTCGGTTGCGGTATATGTACTTGTGGAGAAACAACGACAGTAGATGGCGGGGGAACATGAGATATATTGGGATGCTCGGATGAGGAAGGCGAAGAGTCCAATAACTGAGGGATAGCGTAGGAGGCCAAATTCGCAAACGGGTCATCGTCCAGGAGCGACGGAGGGGGTAGTTTAAGGAGCGGAGGTTCGCGCAACGCGTCTGAGAATCTGTGAAGATTAGCGAGAGTGAAGGAGGGAGCTCTTGAAGGAGAAGTGGTATCTGTTGAGGGCGTGGATAAAGAGGGGACTGGGATCTTTATTGGTAACCTGACGGAGTGAATCAAGCTTGTTTTCTTGTGGGGGAGAGCCTGCTGTTCCATTGTGAAAGAGAGTGAGATAGGACGATGTGTCTATGAAAGCCATTATTGACAGGGACAAGCACGTGAGACTGTCAACTCACCTGGGAGAACTTGCGAGGGTCGTCCACGTCAGAACGCTCGCCAAAGACGACGGCTACCACGATGTCCTGCAAGCCACGACCTTGTGGATAGCAAGCGGTTATCGAGTCTTCATTACAACAGGGTTGATTGACGGTGGGAAACACGGTTTCGCGGGTCATGGTATACACTGGCAGTAAGCGCCCCCGAGATGTGAGCGAAAGAATGATGCGGAAGGCGTGGCAATTTAAAACGTGTCCGCCTCAAGGTTAATAAGTAACCTAAACGTTGAAACGTAAACGTAAACGTTGTCTCCAACTGAAACGTTGACACGGTTGTGGTAACCATGCCCCGCCAACTCCCCGGCTTGTATTGGGACCACGAGAGGCAACGCTACTTCCCCCTTCCCCATCCCATTGCTACCAGTTCGCAGCAGAACCTCACCCAAACTGCTCCCGCCCCGCGTTCCATCGCCATTAGCCGGCTGACTTCGCATCATGCTCTTTCAGATCTCCGTTCGGTTCTTCGCAACGTACAAAAGGATGCTCTAATCCAGTCCGTTGCAGTGCCCTTTGTACGAAACCGATTCTGACAACTAACTATATCTGTCATCTATAGCCAAATTCAATCGTCGCAGATTTTAATGACTGACAAGGTCACGCGATCAATCATATCTCCTCAAGGGCATCTCTCTGCCTTCCAAGTGCGTTTCCATATGTCTGAGCGGAATTCGTTTGTCAACTTTGTGAGGCAAGACCATCCGTCACAACGGACGCGTGTGGAGCTTCGTTGGAGATACGCTCGGATGGTTCTACTCGTCCACCGTCGACGAAGACCATGAGCAGATGGATGGATGGCAGCGCCAATTCCACCTCTCCTCCGAGGCGCGTCAATGCCCGAATCTCAAACCGTGTCGTGCTCTCACCATCGCTGCAGATATCCTCCATCGGTGTATCTGGCACAACATGCGTGTCGGTCATCCATTCCCTCCTTCATCCTTGGACTAAGGTATGACCTGGGCTAGTGCCACTTCTGTCGGTCCAGAATGTAGAATTTTATACGTACCCCTGGATTCCCCCGTAGAAAAGCGAGTGTCGTCCCTCTTCACTTTCTTCAGCATTGCGTTACTTACAGCTTACCGAACCCAGCATCCATATCTCGAAGATCGACAGCCGCGTGGTGCACGATGTTTGGACCGCGGACCTACAGGGATCTCGTCTTGTTCTAGGTAATCAGAGTTTCGTTCTTCGCACTACTTCACTGACTTCAGAGTCAGGAGCTAACAAACAAGCTGTGGTGATTGAGGATATCGCAGTGTGCGCATCCTTACGACGCCTTCCCACCCGAAGTGATGTCTTTGCACTCGTTCAGCGCGAGGTTTGAGTCCACTTTATCTTTATCTTTCATCGTGTTTGACCGTTGTACAGAACGTTCTCTACACTGGCCTCCGTAATGGTGGCATCCTCCGATTTGACATCCGTGTACAGACATCAAATAGTTATCCCCTCTTCGATAGCATATCCCAACGCATGAGTTCGATCACTGGCCTCAAGCACCTACACGACTATCAACTTCTTGTAAGCTTCATTGATGGTGGGGTAAGTGTTTTCGTTTTTAGTGCGGTCAAGTCACTGAGGGCAGAACACAGATATCAACATTTGATTTACGTTTTCCCATTCGGACACCATTGATGACTTTAACTGGCAACTTCAACTCGTACACCACTAGATTGGTTAGTTATCGTCAGGTCTCGCCTGGAATCCCGTTCTACAAGAACTGTTACTTTTAGCCACTGGTAACTGATCCATACGAGAAATTTCTATTTGCCGCCGGCCAAGACAACAGGATTCGACTCTGGTCCTTAATCACAGGTGGCCCGGCCCTTCATCCGGGAGGAACAGGTTCGACCAATCAAACAGTGTTTCAACGTCCGTTCGAGCACCAAGTTACCGCACTGCAAGTCGTCGAGGAGAGGGAGGGAATGTGTCTTTGGGCTGCATCTGGGACCGAGCTCTGCAAGTATAGCCTGGGTAATCGTTTAGGAATTGGGATTCAAGGCGGAAGTTGTGGCGGGTAAAAAAAAACATGTCTTCGTTTACAAATGCTTCGGATATGATACAGAACAACACAGGGGAAAAGACACAACCACTGGATTTCAAACGCAATCACCCAACTCTGAGGGGAGAAAGATGGGATCTCGTGTGAGTCGAGGGTGGCCCAGGAGATCCACAAGCCTCATGGAAAATGCGACAGGACAAGATCGTAGGTACGCCGAGGAGGTTTGATGGGTGGGAAGGCCGCCAAGGTAGAGGGGATCTAATAAGTTAAACAAGCCCTGGATATGCACATGAGCGTGCGAGTCCATGTTTGGGTTGGCTAGAAGCTGATTATGATTGTTAATCGGTGCCGACAACTCGGAGCTGCAGAATCGCTCGTGTACTTGAGGGCAAAAGAATTGAGAGAAGTCGGGATAACGGTTGCAGAGTGGATCCCTGGAGTACGTAGGAATCGTAGTGCTGTGCGGAACGAGCGTTGGGTTCTGAGGTGGGTTGTTCAGATACGTAGGAGCAGAGACGCTTCGGTGTGAACACTGTATCGTCTGGGCATTCACGGTCGATCGCGGTGGTTGAGGTGAACGAGATTCAAAGCTGGCAGGAGACGGTTCACGACAAGAATTTGCGGTGAGATACGGTGCAGGATCGATTGGCGTTGACACCGATCTGCGGGATGGCAGACCTTGCGGACCAGTTGGAACTGCTGGAGGATAGCACAGTTGCAATTTGAACGTCGGGATGGTCGCAGAGTGAACGCGGGGTTGGCGTGGCTCAGTGGTCGCCGGTTGTCCTTTTCTGTTACGAGCGGCAACCTTGGATCGTTGACGTATAAACCAGTTCTTGACCCACTTTTCGTCTCTGCAAAAGGAGGGTAAGCTTGCACGACGGCGAGGGCTGTCTTGTGCACTACACACAGGCCAGTTTCCGCCGCCGCCGCCGAGCGTTGTCTTTCTGTGGGGTTGCTCGACTCTGATTGGAGCTTCTTGAGAACGGCCAGTTGCCATTCTTTTGCGATAATTGACCGCCTTCTCTTCGTAGGGTCCATGGTAGTGGTTAAGATGAAAAGTCACACGGGTAGTGCACTGGAGGCGCGGGCTGGCAGTGAGCTCAAGGTTGTGTCCTACCCTCGACCTCCCCAAATGTCGTCTGCCCGGTCCAGCGTTGAATCCCTTCCCATCTCTCCTACCTTGGTTCCAGGTTTGTCTGGCACAGACTCAACTTCACGCCTCATACTTCTCCCCGACACCGATATTCGCGACCCACTCGAAGAATACACTACTGACGAGGAAGACGAGAATGGAGACAATGATCCGCAACCAGGAATCAACCAACTGCCCATCCCACCACTTTCTCCTTCTACCGTGTTTTTATATCTCTTGTCCCCTTATCTCAGGCTTGGCGCCATATATGCCTCCGATATTGGGGGTGCTTCACTCACATATGGCCTCACTGGGCTTATTGTCGCTGCATCCCTCTCCGCCTTCTGTCGTCAAATCTGGTTTCTTCTAGGTCGTTATCTGCGCAAGTCATCCACGGAAGACGTACTCATTCATACGTTTGCACCGCGTCAACGTAGGGTGCACAAGTATCGCTTGGCGCGCTACACCTTGACCACCATCAGCGGTTTATTCAGGCTTTTATTGGCTGCGATGTATTTGCGGGGTCGGTTCGTGCTATGAAATTATGGGCTGTCTTTTCTGATTCTGCTTGTAAATAGATTCCGCAGACTCTGTGCTCCTCCTCAAAGTCTCAGAATCAATTATATTCCACTCCCGCCTCAACATTTCAATACTGCTGTCTATTCTGGTATTTATACTCTCTCTTCCCAAGTCTCTGGCCTCCAAGTCCATCGTGTACACAACTGGTCTCTCCGTAGCTTCGTATTTGGCGTGGTTAATCGCGGTGTCTCGTTCTTACGGCGCGAACGAGCTTTCGCTACCAAGCTTGAGCTCGTTGCGAAGAGGAGTCTTGTGGAGTGAAATCAGTTCGTACTCCATGTCGATTTATATGCGCGTCCTCTCATTCGTCGTTGTTCGACAGGTAGTTTTACCTTCGCATGTACCACCGCCATGACGGTCCCCTTGTCTGCCTCCTTGATAGCGGGGACTTCGTCAGTCCCCCCTGTGTCCAAGAATGCAAGAGCGAAATCATTTCAGCTATTGAATACGTTCTCAACCATGCTAGCGGCATTGCTCATGCTTCCTCTCGTGATCATTGCTGCGTCACCTCGCGCTCCGGTAAGTGGAACCGATAGATGAGCTAGCGTGGGCTGACTTGTCACGGAAGGCTTCTACGGCTGTGTCGGATAACCTCATACTCGGCTTACGCATCGTCACTCTTGTACTGTCTACCCCATCCGTCGTCGTATCAATAACTTCACTCCCGTTACATGGAGCGGTCTACCGGTTCACCCGTACCAATGCGGCGTTATCTGTAATCACTGTTGTTATTCTCGCACTCAGCCTAGTCCCACCAACCATTGCAAGTATTCTCGACGACACAACACTAATTTTAGCTGTTTTCGGGACGTTCCTGCTGCCAGGTATGTTCTTTCCTTTCGCTTATCACGACAGTGAACCAAGTCCGTGGTTTTGGTTCTTTAGCCTTGGCACACATCACTATCCATTACTTCCGTCGCCCTCTCTCGATCGTCGTGCCACAGGCACCATCGTCGGCTCCGAGCACTCCACACCCTTCTAATTCTGAACTTTCGCCATCTCCATCTCGCGATCCGCTTCTTCAACGCAAGGAACGACTCCTCCAGCGTAGTCGACTTGGCAAGCGGTTATTGTGGGACTTTGTCATTTGGATCATTCTAATACCGATATGCGGTTGCGCTTTTGGTTGGGCGGCCGGCCGGTTGGCGCGACAGTGGTAGTTACTTCAAAGAGGCACCATCTGCCGGCCAGATGGTTCTGATTAATTGCTGCCATGTATTTTGGCTCCCGGGACTTTGAAGTATACATTCTTTTTTCTTGTAGAACATGTAGCTCACGAATACACTTCCCGCTGGAAACCACCTTTCCGCTGACGTATATTATTATTGCGCTATTCAAAGCCACGACCCTCGAGGATAAGTACATGCATTCATGACCACAGTTATATAGGCACCGGCTCAGGAATTACATCACGCGAACTCACGCGTGATCTGTATCGGCGGCATGTTTTCCCCGCTAATAGTTTGTACATCTCTGTATACGTCGTGATCAGCACTCGTTCAAATCGAGTGAGAGAAATGTTACCACCTACAGTTTATTGACGATACTATCGCCACCCGTGTAGATCAAGAGGTCGTATATCAAGGCACCGAACAGCGCACCGCACACAGGGCCTAGGAGGGGGCACCATAGCCAGTACTGGTTCCGATAATCAAAAACTGCAAGCGAGTTTCAGCGATAATTGTTCTGGAAATCACCCACTACAACGCTCGGTTTCGCAACGCTTACCTGCACGTCCGTAACCCACCATAGCTGTGAGGATGCGTGGACCTAGGTCGCGTGCGGGGTTCAACGCGTAGCCCGTGTTCATTCCCATCGCAGTACCGAGACCAAGGACGAGGATAAATATTGATACGGGAAGCAAACCAGCAGGCGGGGGTCCGTTCCCTTTATCCGTTGAAGCCAGCACACCAATCATGAGTACAGCGGTCCCCATGAACTTGTTGCATTTTAAATGTCGAAAGACACCTTCAAAGCAGAAACACCTACCTCAGAGAAGAAACATGATAGTGGGCTGAGGATGTTAAGCTATTGTGATTGAATGTGTCAGTCTTCGATATCCAGCACTCATGATGTAATTCGTACAGAGTAGGCTCCAAATAGGTCACCCGACCCAGTGATGGTTCTGATACCGGGACCACCTTCCACAACGTTGATGGCATGGAAGTAATTCGCGTATGTGATGGCTGCGCCGCATATACCACCTAAAAGTTGTGCGAGAATGTAGACTGGGACCTTCTTCCACGGAAATTCTCGAAAGGCAGCTAAAGCAATGGTGATCTGGCAATGAATCAGAGCGCGATCGGTGCCGTGCGAATTGACTTGTTACCGCAGGATTTACGTGCCCTCCCGATATACCAGCGGATATCCATACTCCGAATGCGACACCTAAGGGAGAATGGTTGGTTCGATGCATCAAACACATTGAATTACTGGCCTACTGCCCAGCCAAAGTTGAGAGAAAGGTAGTCCTTGGAAAGGATATCAAACCCCCATGTTGGCTAACCACCAACAAAATAGCTACTTACCCCTCTGGTCGTAGACACGACACTAGAATCCATCGAAAGGAAAACTTGACAATCAACGCTCGTCCCGAACAAGATCAAGATCAAAGTTCCAAGGAACTCTGCGAAGGGCTCTCGCAACATAGACCTAGAGCCTGATCAGGGAAGGAATAAGGGAAGTCAAGCCCAATGCTTCACCTTGTTCGTGACCACCTGTTGGGGGGAGGCATGCGATAGTGATACTTGTCCTCAGAAGTGTGATACTTCAAGTTGTCCTCAGAGGTGTGATACTTCAAGTTGTCCTCGAGGTGGTTCGAGGTCTCTGTGCGAGCTACTTCCAACTTTTCGATAATGTCGTGGGACATCGTAGTAGTGCGGATACATCTACCTCTGCAGTCCAGACGCTTTATACAAGTACAAGTTCCGGGTCGTTCCGTGGCCAGCGGGCTCTGCAACGACGGAACCGGAAACGTGAGGATCACTACAACATGAATGTCGAGGCCGCACGGCCGTTTCAAATCATGCTTCTGGACCATGTGTCTTGGGCATCGAGCTTGCTAGAATTGAAACCCGAACATTTGGCAAGATGACTGCATACATGACCGAGAATCCTGATCAGCTGGGATTTTCACCTGCGATGCCCGTCAGTTGAACACGACACCAGCTGAAGGATGGTCAGCGGTTGCTCCGGGTACTGACGGAAGCTCAAAACCGCTCACATGCACAGAAAGCTGCCTTGGCAAGGCGCTGACCGGCGAACAAGTTGATCAGGTTTTCGGCGAACACCGTAAGTTTAGGCCCCAAGCTCGAGTTTACAGGGTATCCATCCGAGTCTCAGGCTGCCACTTCGAGAAGTTGGAGAGTTGATCGGCGGCAAGACTTGCGACACTGTCCGAAACTTGGACCACGTGCGCCACCAACTTACCAGTGCCAGCGTTTGTGCAGTTCAAAGAATACTAGCTCACTCATTATCACTGATTCCACTGGTGATCAACAAATACAATATGACAGAAGATGGCTACAGTCTGGTCCATATCCACAGACATGGAAAACTGGGCCATGGAGCTTTTGAACGACGTCTCGCGGTGAAGGGTGAGGTTAATCCAGGATGTCCCAGAATACTTGATACCGCAGTCATGGAGGATGTGCGACTCGGCCAAAAAAAGAGCAAACGCGACGCTCAAATGGCTCCCTCGAGCCTTGCAATCAGTAGTATTTCAACGCTGATTCCTCTACTCTGTCATTATTCGCCTGCTGTCTATCGTGCCCACCTCGTCCAATAAACCTACTTCACCTACTCTTCGGAACCCTCCAGAGATATTGTACAACCACTTCGTTTCTCGTACAATGGCGCACACCGAACATTGACTAGGTACACACGTACATGTCTCGAATTGACGAACTGGATAGAAAAACACAAATTCAAACAACAAAAAATTGCGTCAAGGGGTGCTAGCAGCGATCAACTGTCCAGCTTCTCGGCGTCCGAGTCCATGCCTAAAAACCTGGGCACGATCCTGCATCTAAATGGAAGTGGATGTCTGCCAAAGGGAAAATCAGCGTCAAGGAAAGAACATCAACGATAACCATCGTGCATCACTCACACCGCAAATCCCGCTCAAAATTTTCGGTTCCACTTGGATCTCCACCCCGTTCGCGTCCAAGGGTTTTAATATCTTGAACACGGCCAAAACCTTAGCGATGACTGCCCACACTGACGTGTCTGCGAAGTGTTTCCCAACACACATTCGTCGACCAAATCCAAATGCGATATGTTCGATCTCGTTGGGTTTAAGGGAACCGTCATCGTCGAGGAATCGCTCAGGTATGAACGCGTGTGGGTTGGGATACCTGGATTCGTTGTGTGCCATCGACCTAGCAAAACCGGTCATCGAGATCTGCTACGAAAGGAATGTACAAGCACGAACCAAAGATTCGCCATGAGCATAGCACCTAATACCAAGGGTATTAATAGACACTCCGTCACTCAAGGGAGCTGCAAATTTGAGCTATTCACCTTTTGGAATGTGGAATCCACCATACACGTCGTCGTCCAGAGCAACATGGGGAACCGCTGCGTGATTCAAGGGAAATTAACAAGAGCTAAACAGGGGACAGAATCACTCACAGAGAGGGAGGACGGGGCTGGATCTGAGCGTCTCCCAATAAATAGCATCTACGAAGGGCAACAAAGGTCGATCATCCATTGTCCGCAATCTGGCCTTCCCCACAACAGCATCGATTTGTGCCTGCGCAATTTCCTGAGCTGCCGGGTTCAACACCATCATGAGAAAGAACTTCATCATCAGGACCGAGTAAGACTGTTTTATATTGTTAGAAATGATGAGTACCATGAAGACGTTGTGTCACGAACGGTTTCTGATGCAGCTAACAAGCCGGATATCACGCATGAGAAAAAGATCTCGCGAGGCATCTGAGCAGCGTACCCACAAGCGCGCTCCCGGCTCCACTCTTGAGCGCTTTCATCCATGATTCTTCGGGCGAAATGCCTTTCTCTTCTATATGGTGCAACGCGTCGTGTACCGTTGATGGTGCGACGCTACCGCGAGCCTAGCATATAGAACTATTTAACGTGCGCATGGAATAAATAAATGACCATTACCGCTCTTTGAAGAGAGTATTCAAACGGCCGTTCAAGATACTGCCTGCAAAACACGCGTGCCATTTCCATCTGCCTCTTGAATGACATACCGGGAAACCACGAAGGGAGACGGAGCACTCCCAACAAATTCATCTCATCATCGAATATGCAACATAACATATGATCAACTCACATAGCGGAAAGGCACCAGCCACGATGGAAATGTCGGGACGTGCAGCAATTGCAAAGACATTCAATGCGTCTGCCAACATGACGACGAGCTCGTCCTTTCGAGATGCTGGGTCATAGTCATAGGTGCTGTTCAGAATGATCGACGCCGTGTACCTCAATGGAGAGTTGAGTTTGGTCTGCCACCGCATTCACTCTCGTAGAATACACTCACTCGAACACATGATCATAGAATTCTTCGGGGGTATTGAACAACCGCCGGAGGAGATGACATGGCTTGCGGTGTTGCAGGGGCAGAAATCTCGGTACCGCATCGAGCCGAAACGTCTGATGGAAAACCCGCCTGTGCAGTCTCCACTGATCCCCGTAAGGCAATAGAATGGAATTGAAATTCAGTCCACACCTTGAATAGAGGATTAAGATCAGCGCTATGATAAGAAACAAGGAACTGACATTGCAGCAGTGATGAGGCATGGACGGTCTGAATAGTTCCTGGATCGGTTCTCGAGCAGGTCCTTTGCAATCTTTTTCCGAATTGATGATGATGATGCTCCTTTCCGAATAGCCGAGAATAAACAATATCACCTACACACATATCGAGTTGACTGGATGATGTATAACTGAAGATGTCGTAACTTACCGTATGTTCTTGCCCACTCGGCATATGTTTTCCATGGAGCACCGGCGTCGATTCCGACAATGTTTCCAACCCATGGTAACCCAGGAGGTCCAGTATAGGACCACGACACACCCGAGAGCTACTAAGGTGCCTACAGTTGTCCAGTCAGACATTATGTGGAGGGCATAACGGCAGAAATACGGAGAAGTTTGGTTTGGTTTTAGTACAGTCGATGTGAGAACCTGATTACTCTAGTCGGTAAAGGACATCTAGAGGAGTGCTGTGGGGA
The DNA here is from genome assembly GCA_038092915.1 of Boletus pseudopeckii. NCBI lineage: Eukaryota > Fungi > Basidiomycota > Agaricomycetes > Boletales > Boletaceae > Boletus > Boletus pseudopeckii. The sequence continues at coordinate 29,705 of JBBPRH010000020.1, forward strand.
GTGCAGCCATCACCTGTTCAACGCCTTGCACCGGTCGTTTCAGAATATCTCCGCCAGCTTGAGGGGTCACGGGTTACTCGGAGCCATACTGGAGTGAACGGTTTTGCCTGTACTGTAGTCGTCCAGTCAGACATCGTGAGAGGGATGGCAGACCTATGTACAAAGACTCCTTTGAGTTTAATACGCTGGTGCGAGAACTTTATGTGACTGAAGTCTATTCTGACAGGGTGCAGACCTCTCAACAACGTGCACAGCGGGGCGGACGGTATTGATGATTGACCAGGCACTTCTAACCTGTAGATGATAACCAATGGAGTAAGCTTAGAATATGAAAGGCGGTCGATGGAACTCCTGAGAACAGATGACAGACCTAAGTAAGAGGATCCATGTCACTCTCATGGATTAATTCGTGTATAAGCCTTTCCTCAGTCTGAGGTTTTCAAATATGTCTAGGTCGGTTACCGTATCAGTTGACCGCACTGCTGACTCACGGCGCACACCTCGTTGCCCGAGTCGGCGCAGGCTGAAACCTGAAATGAAACTCGGCAACTTGGAGGAGAGCCGCTGAGTCACTGCGTGTTCAGGCATTTGGAAATGACCATCCAAAAGGCTACCCCCTCGGCATACCAACTGTAAGCCGGGTGGCGACTGCACCCCTCTCTTCGGACCCAATTCATCACCAAGATATGAGTTGAACTGGAGGCCAAGGATTACTCACAATTGGCAACGAGGTGCTCATCGTTAGAACTTTTTGGCCCGGCAGTGCTGGACCATGCAGTGAGAATAATAACCGCAAAACGCCACTGATCCGTTACAGTAGACTTTCTCATAATGTATCACGACGGGAGATGGCCACACGAGAGCGCTAACAATCAAAAGCGAGTTTGTTACAGGCTCTGAAGAGAGAACAGCAACACACGATGTCGCGGGTATGGCATAATGTAGTCTGTTCAATACGACTATGATGTTCATCCGCTGCTCTGCTCTTGCACAGGACTCTCAAGAGGATGTTCCTGATATTGTTATTGGCATGGATTGGATTGGTGCTTTTCGTGTCGTTTCGCGAGATCTTGCCACAGAGCCACTTTGCGTCGGAGAAGGTATGTCTTCGAACAGCCGTTGGAATGGACGACGCCATGCCATTTCGTGCCGTTGATCACGGTGTTCCATGGTTGGACCAGCCCGTTGTCATGCGGAGTAAACTTTGTTTCCCATCTGTTGTGATCCTGCCAGATGAATGTCACACGTCGCGTCAATTGGGACAGGATGAGGGTCAGTTAGTGTTCGTAGTAGTTCCACGCCTGCACCTACATACATAACTCGCCATTGTATCACTGGAACGAGGGTACAGCTATGAAACGAGGGAATAATCGTAGCGGGCTCTGCCACGACAGCTGGCGCCTTTTTTTTTTTTTTTCAAACGCCAGTTTGGTGGCATGGTTCGGAAACAACAGTACTATTAGGCGATCCGAGTCACGGTAGCAATAAGTCCAAGTCCAAGTCACCTGTCCTGCGTCTGTCTCGACACCAACTTGGTTGTGACGAGGCTGGCTGATCGTCCCAGGTAACGCAGGCAAAGTCCTATTCGACGTTACAGACACTAATTCTAGTCCGAAGTGCCAATCACAATCACTGGCTTCAGTATACTGCACGACAGCCTCATCATACAGAGCCATACTAGTAATAAAGCACGACATAGGAGAACGTAAAGTTCGCTCGAAAACATTCGGGAAAGCGAAGACAAGAAATCACTAAGCTATGCCAACACCTGCAGGTACGCCAGTGGCTTTCTTGTGTGGAACGCAGCCATCGAGGTGCCTCCTCTGGGCCTCCAGGTCCCTGAAACAAAAGAAATATCTTGTCGACGAGGGAATTGCAATACATAATCTTTTAATACGTACGGCTTGTTGACGAGGCTGTCAGAACCAGTGTAGATGAGGGTGTCGTAGACCAAAGCTCCCATTTGCATACCCAAGATCGGGCCGAGTACTGGGCACCAAATCCAGTATTGATTCCTAAAGTCAAAAACTGGGGAAATGAGACACGCTGTCAATATGAAGCGTAAGGTGCATACCAGCTCTTCCGTAGCCGACCATGGCTGTCAAAATGCGCGGTCCGAGATCACGGGCAGGATTGATTGCAGCTCCTGTCTCCATGCCGAGGGCGACCCCTATGCCAAGGAGAGTGATGAAGATTACCAGAGGGACGAGACCCGTTGGAGGTGGAGCATTCCGCTTATCCGTTACGGACAAGATCGCAATTATCAACATTGCGGCTCCCAAAAACTAGAGACGTGTGAACTCATGCAATATGTAGAAATCAAAGTAGAAAAATAACCTCAGAGAAGAAGCAAGAAACAGAAGTCATGTAGTCTGCCTTCAATTATAGTTAGCCCAAACTGTCGATCGACGATTTGCTTGAACACACCGCATACGTCGCGAACAGGCCGCCAGTGCCAGAGATAGTACGGATGCCTGCCCCGCCTTCGTAGAGGTTGATGGCATGGTAGTAGTTGGCGTAAACAATACCAGCACCACAAATACCTCCAAGGAGCTGGGCTAGAATGTAGGAAGGAACTTTTTTCCAAGGGAAGTTGCGGATAGACGCCATGGCAAGAGTGACCTATTAAGAGATAAGTGCATGGCCGAATAGTGAGTACAATGCAGGTTACCGCCGGGTTTACGTGACCGCCAGAAATTCCACAACAGGCCCATACGCCCAAGGTCAGACCTGTCGAACGTCTGAGATGCGTTACCTACGCAGTAGTGAAATCTCCTACCGACAGCCCAGCCCAAGTTAAGAGAGAGAAAATCCTACCATCAGGATGTCAACTTTGAGTAATCTACTAAAAGTTTTCAAGACTGACCCCTTTGGGACTAGAGGAGACGGCGGAGCTGGATGATAGAACGACTTGACAATCAGCACCACAACCGAAGATGACAAGGATCATAGTTCCAAGGAATTCAGCGGCTGGCTCTCGTATGTATTCCCTAGTGAGAGGCATGAGGAGATTCAGAGCCGAGAGATCTCAAGAGGCGGACCAACCTGATCCTTGACCAACGGTTAGGATTCCGCGTACAGTGTTCACAGTCTGCGAACGCAAGAAAATGTTTTGCATTGGGGTCGTGCTGGCGAGTATAATTGCTCGATGTCTCAGAGAGACGTCTTTCAGCAATCTCGGACATGTCGTGACAAGGAATGGGTGAAGGAGGGAGGGATGTCTAGCGCACCGGGAGATAAAGCTCTTTCAGTGTCTTTTATAGGCGGAAGCTACCCAATACACCGGCGACGGGCACTTAGCCGCGAAACCGTAAATAATCGTGAACGGTCCGCAGATATACCCTCGCGTTGACTAATTGGTGAGTTTTCTTTTAATTTAGATGACAAAACTTGTGTCATTGAACGAGTAAAAAGATGGCACAGTACATGGTGTGTTGATCATGGCGAATGCTGGTGTGAACCGAGCGATCACCTTCGTAATCGGCAAGATTGGCCAACCACGATACTGACCTCATCAAGCTAATCCTCATTCAGACGACCACCCACAAGAAAAAGATGAACTGGTTCGCTGGGATATTGTTCGAAGTTTGGGCGGGTTGTTGAGGGCGTCTTCGTGGTTCTGATAGCGGGCCAAGAATATTAATAGGAAGTGGAACGATTGGATGAGTTCTGCCCCCATTTCATTAATGTGGGACGCAGTTGCCAAAACAACCTGTGACGTACGACGGAGAGGTCGACGGCTTCCTTGATGGTGGGGTCACAATAACCAGCGGAGAGTTCCGCGGAGACCTTCAACTAAGTAAATCGGTGACCACCAATCAAGTATGCACGCAATCTTTTCGGAAAAAAATGAACAAGAGATAGTAGCACAACCTCTCTTCATTGGTCACCGTTAATAGCTCGCTTCACTGGTTTGGTTTAATCGATGAGTCCGAATACTGCTTCAAGCAACATAACCAAGTAGCAAAACGTAACTCGCATAGCCTTCCATGACTGAAAGGATGAAATCTTGATTGGGGTGTCTGACAGCGGAACGAACCACCCGTGCGGAATACCCAAGCCGGCATGAGCGGTCATTGAGGCTTCATATTCATCTCCCGAGCAGCCAGCGGTGATAATGTGGGTGACAACTAAGCCTAATTATCATCGTGCTTGGCATAGTAGCCGCTCGGCGTGCGCAACGACACTGTATCTGGCTAAATAGACGTATTCAAACCTTTCAGATGAGTCTGGGCAAGACGATGAATTACGACATTTAGGTGAATGCGGTCAACGTTGCTCTTATTGAGCTCCCTAACTCCTGTGGTAGTAGGATGGCTATCACCTACAAACAAAATAAGATCACGTTCAGCGAGAAACAAGCATAATTAATTACCTGGCGAATTTTTTGTTCACCCCCCACCTCCCAACCACTCTCTGCAATCGGAAGCATACAGTTATTCACAAGCCGCGTACAAAGTTTGCCAATGGTGTGCTTGTCACCAGCGTACTTGCGCCATCGTAGCATGTTCTCTAAAAGTTTTATGGCTCGAGAGAGCAAACGCTGTCGAGCAGGTGCCGCCTCCGGGTCAAAGGGGGGACAATTCAAGTTGACAAAAGGGGATAGCAAATCCTCCGCGTTGGACGTGGCGCTGTCAAAAACGGTGTGGACGGATTTCAAAATCATCTGCAGATCCGTATAATGTTAGAGATCCACTAGTTTGTGATCACCACGAAAAATACAGCACCTGAAATTTATTGCAGTCTGTTCCAATAGAAGCTTCTACTTGTTCGGTTAGATCTATCATTCTCCGGACATCCCTCGCGGAATAAGGATCAAGCGCCCCTGCCTCGACCATTTTGCAAAGGCGAGGTACGACCGCAGTGGAAACCATCGCTGAAACAATGTCGCCGTCCGGACCAAGTTCCGGTTCATCAATCTTTCCACTCCCACCCACAGGCCGAGAATATTGGTATAGAGATGAATACCAAGGGAATTGATCCAGACACCTTTGCGACTGTTACAATATGACAGGACTATGTCCGAGGGCGAGAACGAACATACCTCGAATGGGTTCCATCCCAGAAGTTCGAGTCGCACCCAGAACTCCCAAGCTCCTACTAGTCCGAGGCCACCCCAAGCGCCGATATAACTGTCAGCATAACGTTCACGCCATTCGCCGAACCATTTCGCAAGACCACGGTCAGGGTCCTTGAATTCGACAGATCGGACATCCGACAAGGTGTCTCTACCGTCCGCAATGACCCTTTCAAGGGCCCGCTGATAGTCGAGAGCGTCGGATTGGGTCAGAGATGAGTCGGTTGAGTACCCTTCTTCGCGGTCGTCAGCACCCGATGGCATCTTGGCGGCATGTCGACGGGCGCGTCTTGCCACTCTGGCTCCGCGCTGCTCCCTTCTGAGTACGACACGATTTGATGTAGGTGAAACGCGACGCAATTCATCGACGTCTGATTCCGCGGAGGGTTGAGGGACTGGGCCATATACAACAGATAGGTCGTTCTCGTCGTCGGCACTGCGACGCCGCACAATCATCTCGGCACGCTCTCTCAGTATCGAGAGATGTTCCTCTTCCAGCTTTTCGAGCCTGGGGAACTGAAAATATCGAGTCAGCACTACTGGGCGTCGAGAAAGATAGTGTGACCTTTTCATCGAGAAAAGCGGCTACACCCTCGATCCAGTCCTTGAATTCTGCGAACCAGCCTCTTTTCGACTCTGCAACAGCAATCATTGAACGGAGTTCCGTCTCTCGTGTATCGAGTTCAGTACGCTGTTTTGCGAGGGATGTGATGGTGCCAGTGTTCAAAGCATGGGAATCGGACAACAAGGCCAATGATCGCTGGAATCGTTCAATGGCTGGCCCAAGGGCAGGTATTTCGGTTGCAGGAGGGACTAGACAGGCATAAGTAGATGTATGATAGAGCAAATAACAAGTATACTTTGGGCAGCCATGTAAATTTGTTTGACTGGGGTCGGCTCCGCGGCCATTGCAGGGTCATGACCCCCTCTCCGCAATTGTGCTCTTTCCCACTCGAGGGTTTCTTCATCTTCATCTACTCTGATGTACGGCGTCAAATAAAGAACGGAGAGGAAGAAAGTACTTGCACTTCAGAAATCATTTCCTTCATGGTGTCTCTGCGTTTCGTGGCCTCAGCTTTGCGCGCCTTTTTCCCCAACGCTATCCTCTCTTGTGCGCTGGTGTATTCCGCATACTCTGAAGGATACAAATGAACAGGAATGATGCCATAAAGCGAAAATCTTACCTACCATCGTCGCCTTCCCCCACTTCATCCTCTTCTCGCACTAAACGGCTCTCAGGATGAGGGCCATGAGAAATATCGGCTTGTTTTGTGACAGAAAAAGATATGTACTCTTGTTCCGCAGTGCCGACGCGCAGACGTTCTCGTCGCTCCTTCGCAGCCATAATCCTTGATTGAGAAGGGATCACGGTTTCTGTAGCCTCTAGGGAAATATCAGCATGAGACTCCGCGACGGGAGACGTAGATGTTACCCGAGGATCCTAAGAACTCCAATGTACCCTCATCTACAGTCGCGAATGCATCCGCATCGTAAATGTCATTGTTGGTCGGCGGTCGAGCGGAGTATGTGCTGGCTTTGAGTTCTGAGAGGTAAGCCTGGTCATAGACCGGTGCGCCATTGGAACGAGTGCTAATGGTGGCCTGGTCTAATGTGGCAGGTGGCGAGCTTGAGACAAAGGGTCAGTGCGCAGACGACAGTGGGACGGTCGACACGTACGCTGGATGCGAGCCGAGAGTGAGTTTGCGGCTGAGGCTGGACTTTTTAATCTGAAATGAGGGTTCCTCGGCGGCCTAACGTGCGATGGCATCAGAGCGGACGCGGACTGGGCCGCGACACACTTACCTCGTCATCGGCGCCGAAGCTGAGTCGAGACTTTGGGTGTGCTCGCTTTGCTTTCGACTTGAGCTTTGACGCGAGGGTGATGGGTGTGTTCGCTGTGGATGGTTCGCCGCTGTCGGTGTCGACGTCGACGTCCCTCGCGCGCTGGGCTGGACGCGACGTCGATTTCTTGAAGATAACCTGGTCGGACATTGGAGTAGCGTGACGTGACCCGATATGTGACAAAGGAGTAGGGCATTGACAGGCTGAAATTCCCACGGGGTGTTGTCATTAACGAATGGCGCGACCGCGACCGCGTCTGGTGTCGAGACAGCCAGTGGTCAGCGCTAGCGGCGAAGCTCCGATTGTCAACACCGTCAACGACGAGGACGACCTCTTCCGTAGGAACAGGGGAAGAACAGCCCAGCACTGGAAACAGCTCGAGCAGTCCGCCGCGAGTAAGTGCCACCGCGTCTCTCCCGCATTAAACTCATCGCCCTCCAGAGGCAACACCGTTCACAAGATCCAATGATGAATGGGACATGGATGACCCGGGAGACGAGTCCTCTTTGAAACCACGGAAGAAGAAGAAGTCGATCAAGCAGAACAGCCGCCCCCGATGGCAGGGCACGGATGTAGCTAGAATGTACGTCTATGAATCTAATTTCACTCACGCATTCTGTCTCGGGTCCCGCTGCTTGATTCATCTCTTCTCGTCGTACCTCGCGTGTGACAAGGTCCCCTGGACTGTTACCTGAGGCTTCCGGTCTTTGTCATTTCCTCTGACTTGTTCCGTCTAGACTCTCCTCGGACAATGAAGATGACGATGTCCAGATCATCGAACATACATCCAAGAACCCTCAGGAGAACACGCCACCCAATAAGCGCAAACGAGAGAGGAGTCGCTCTGAATCGATCACACCACCCCCGGAACTACCTGCACATCAGCGCGCAAATGCGATGAACCTGGTCAGGTTCGCAGCTCGTCGTTTGATTACTAGCGCTTTTGTTCACGTAGCATTCTCAGGCAAGCGCTCGCAATCCAACCTCGTCCTCCCTCTCCTACTTTCTTCCTAGACGACTCCACCGATACGATAGACCTGGACCCTGAACTTGCAAAGATTGCCGAAGCAGCCAGGCAACAAGTGAAACACGCTCACATCGACCCAGAACGCGCAGGGGGGCCCGAAGCCGTCAATATCAAGGTTCGTTGGCGTCCGCACCCGCTCAACCCATCGGCTCAAGAGCAATGCTGGACGTTCAAAATGAGACGAGTGCGTCTCTCCCTTTCGCCCCGTGGCCCCTTATCGACCAATGCAACATTGATTTAGCACGATACTTTTAGAGAGTTGTTCGATGGAGTCGCCGACCTAGCCGGAGTCATGGCAGATCAACTCGTGATCAGTCACGACTACAGACGTGTCTTTGCTTCAGGAACTCCCCATAGTCTTCACATATGGGCGGAGGGAGAACTAGGTCCGTTCACGTCACCCGAAGGCGGTCGAAGTTGCTAATTGGAACAAATAGAGGCATGTGACAAACATACTGCCGAGTATATTCATGCGCAGAGAAGTAACCGGGCGCCATCGCCATCTCGCCAGGATGGTACAGCAAGATGTTCGGCGCCACAATCTGATGTTGAGTCGGTGGCCGAGTCCACTGGAGATACGATCAAACTTGTACTCCGGTCCGCGGCTACCAAGGACAAAGCTTTCCCTCTCACAGTTCGCTCGACCACCACTTGTAGCGCAATTGTAAAGGCGTTCCTCAAGGCAGCAGGGTTGCCTGACAACTATTCTCGTGCTGCATCCACAAGCGGGATGGGAAAGAAGTCCGTTGCTTTTCCTCGCTTGATGGTCGATGGAGATAAGATGGCCTCTGAAGCGGAAATCGGAGATGCCGATTTAGAGGACGGTGACTTGGTTGAAATCGTTGGTGTCTAAACAGCTTTGCTCCTTTACCACGGTACTCTAAATTCCATAATGCTCTGGTACCCTGTATCGTATATCTGTGGCTTAACTACATGCATCTGTCTGAGAGATGTCTTCATTACCATCCTTCGTTAGCGTTCTTGACGAGAATCCGAGTGTTGTTCACAAACGACCGGATCAGCTCATCAAATGCGCTCCGTTCGTGTTCCGGCACGTTTGGATCTCCTCGCTTCGACGCTGTTGACAACAGTAATGTAGACCGTGCAATTTCCACCTCCAGTTCGTGTAGCGTCTCAGGCTGATGGAAAAACCAGTGAAGGCGAGCAAGTCGCTACGAGAATGTTGTACTCACTGGACTGCTGGGACCAACGTTAGATACTACCTGCGTGAGGTCAATATTAAATTCTTCGTGCGAGTAGCATATTCTGTCCTTTCTTCTCGTGAGTGTCGGCGTCCCTACGGGATGGGGCACTGGATAGCTTATGAGTGTCTACAAGTGTGAGCTAGGGATTCAACTTACTCGGGACCTCCAAATTGACACTAACCCTCCAGTCGGCTGCCCGCTTCGGGGAATGTATGTTAAGGTCACCCAATCTCACCTTCTTCGTGATCTCAGTGACCGTCCCAGTCTTCTCTTCACGGGTGACACGAATCTTTTCACGATCACGAGGACTGTCAGATGTGTAAAAAGAGTCCACCAATTTGAAGTGTTTATACACCAGCGGGGATGCTGGGTGCGAGGGCTCGGAAGAATGACGTTGTAGTTCGTTAAGAATCGTATTGAAGTGCTTGTGTTGCATCTGAAACATCCGGAGTAAGTTCACTCAGCCGCGTTGCTGTCCGCAGATATAGACACCAACAGCCGACATGTTTGATTCGAATCGCAGATCAATTCCATCTGGGAGGAGGACTGAGGCAATGTGAGCGTTAGGCATAAACTGATGGCATCCAATTACGCACTTGTTTCCACCAGCACCGGCAATGATATCCTTTTTCCAGTAGTTCGGTCTTTGAGGATGCCAAGCTTAGCTTCTACCTCCACTTTCGCGTCGGGACCCATGTTGGGTCTGGTCGTGACCATGTGATGCACGAAGTCTGCAATCTCCCTGACGAACTCGTCGATTGGTTCGACGCCTAGGATCGAGACAGCGAGTGGAGGTAAATTAGGAGAGTTGTTCATTATTGGCGAGGTAGAACTAGAACTAGTGGTGGGGAGGATAGAGTTGTTCTTGACATTCGAAGCGCTGCTCGTAGTCCTTGGCGACCTGGACTGACGGGGCCGCTTTAGCGGCGGAGGTGTCAGCTCCCTCTCACTTTCAGAGTCTGTCCCCGGGGATGACATGGTCGATGGATAAACTACAACGTTGGGTCAGGGCGCCTGGCCCCAGTTCGTGAGCACACAATCCTTCGCTTCGAGTGAATAAATAAGCGTCTGCCAGCACCGACTATAATTTGAAGCCAACGAACACAGTTACAGTAAATACCCCAGGGATCTGTATACTCAATGTCCGTGCCCCACCAACTGACTAACTAGCACAGGAAAAAACATCCCCCCCACGAGTAGTATAGTGCGAACCGTCTTCCCGATCTCGTTCGCAGGCGATTCTGATATGGGCTGCATCACCGAAGCCACATACAGGAACGTGCCTCCCTACAGATTAGGACCACATGAGGCAGTGATCACTCCAAGTACCTTTCAAACAACTTACGCTGAATAGCAACGCGCCTCCTGACCAAGTACTGCGATTCTCGGAGTGGGAGGCGTAGAGACCATATGTCAAAACCGAGCTCACAGGAGTCGCCAGGCTGAAGTACAACAGATGCTTCCTGCATTCCGTCACAGAAAGCGAATTTGCGAGAAGTGCGGTGGTCAGAGCAAGCGCAGTCGGTGCTATTCCATATATTGTCAGCTAACGAAACAACAAAAGCAGAGCACCATGCCTTTGTGGACAATGATCGCAAGAAATACGATGAGCGACAAGTTCGGAGAACGCGTATTAGATGCGGAGACACCTAAAGCATACCCATCCACGAGTGCGTGTATGATCAAACCAAAGGATAATGGATAGACCCGCTGGATGCTACTAGTCTTAATATGGCGCAGGGGAGGGCTCTCTGGATTGGGGGGACGTCCTCGTTCCTCTAAGTCAACATCAAAAGTCAGTTCTTCAGGCTGAGAAGTCGAAGAATGGGCCAGTGGCTGTCCATGGGAGGTTGTGTAGTTCTCGAAAAGAAACATTAGGGTGAACCCCAGTAGAATTGGGATCCCAATGCCGAAAGAGTAGGAGCGTCGTTCCCAGTCACCGTCGGTCACAAGTTCTTCGATTCCCCTGTGATGACGATTATGACCGGACAAGCTTAAAACGCGCAATGTAGCTAGTAAACTCACTCGGGCAGGATTACTCCGAGGGCAGTGCCAATGAGTAGCCCGGTACCCAGGTTGGATAACATGGAGAGTTGTTTTTCTTACGACTTGTTTATTAGACTGAGTCTCCATAACTATGCCTCTGCTCGGATACGTACTGGAAAGTGACATGGAAAGTGGAGCGAGACCGACCCCGTAGGAGGTCGCTCCCAAAATAAGAGACATTCCGACGACATTTTGAAACGCACTGGAAAACATGCAAACGTTCTGCAAGAACCTGTCAATGTAAGGGTCACCTAATCGCGATACTGGTAGTATGTGCGAGTTACCGACTTTAGTTGGCTGTTGTACCTTCCCCAGGCAGACCCGATTCACACGTACTGCACCACGGAAAAATCAAGCGGGTAATCCCTTTGCCTTCCCTCTATTTTCTGTAGTATCAGTGAGTATTTGTCACCTGCCAGTGGGACATGTGATGTGTGGGACGTAGAAAGCCGCGTGGCAGCTGCCAATTGCTATATGGCGCACTACTACTACCCGCACTTCTTGACTCAGGTATTACTATGTACTGAACTCGAAGCTCGAAAATTTAAAGGAACAGGAGAAGTCACGGCCGAGTGTTGTTTCGACTCGGACGGCGTAGCAAGCTCTGCGAGCCTCTTCTTTTCTTCTTCCAGCATCTGCTGCTGAATCCTTACCCTCTCGGGCACAACCTGACGGCGTTCGGTAGCGATTCGGTATTCAAGCCGATCAACGCCTAGAGTCTTTAAAGTCTTCTTCTCCACTAAACTGTAGCCTTCCGGGTTCTCTCGGTCGAAGTTGAAGGGTTCCTTTAATGCCACGGGTGGGTTCGTGATGACTCTGGGAATGCGGAGGTAAATTTTTGACGCAGAGTGGAGCATTAGCGGATGCAGAAGCACGACATCGCCAACCTCCCCAGTCAGCTCGACGAACTTGTTGCACCTCTTTATCTCGTGAAGATGGGACCAGACAGCGGGATCGTCTCTTGAATTTGCATAGGTCGAATCAGAAGGGGTCAGGCACAGTCGCGGGGTAGGGAGCAATCCTTCGGGGTGCGCGGCGAGGAGCTTCGCAATCATATCGATCCCTTCGGGACAGATATAAGTACCACCACCGCGGGGTTTGATATCCGAGAAGATGGGGATTACGAGGAGTCCTTGCTCAGGTGAGTCGAGGAAGTGAACCTGGGGCCCGGCCTTGTGTCAGCCGGTTTATGCAGCGCCGTTAGCAAGGAGACTGACGAAGAAGTCACCATCAATATGCCAGTTGTCCAGATCATGAGGGTGCAATGATTCCGTCTGACGTGCAAGTTCTTCCGATCCCAAGTTGACAATGAAAGAGTCCCCCCACCAGCCGCTATTTTCAGCGATACGGTCTTCACCGCCAAGGAGCTCTGTCATTGCTCCCCAAGCCTACATTTACACTATGAAGCCAGGGTCCGTTATCATGCTTGTGCCTCATACCTTTGGAGCAAATGTCTTAACAGCTTCCCGGTTGTGTGCAGGCATATGAATACGATCTTTGTCTGTAGGCCATGTCGATTTGTCGTCGGGATCACACCCAAGACGAACCCAGAGCTCTCTTGTCCACTCATCGGACTTCTCTTTGCTGAAGGCTTGTTTGATCACAACGTAGCCATTTTCCATGAAGAAGTTCACCTGGTTGGCTGTTCCAATATCATGATTTGAATGAGACAAACGAGAATGGATTTGACGCACAGGTGAGGTGTCTGTAATCGTGAACCATGCTGGCGACTAGCCTTTGCTGCGGACACTAAGACAACGTAGGCGATCGCTGCCTTCTGGCGTTGCCTCTGAACACCACCGGGGAAAGTACGGATGAGCAAAAACGCATTCGGTTCGGACCGAGGCACGCTTGCATAACATGCTGACGAGACACGGGGATACCTGACGTGATGCATTAATGATTGGAAACGGGGGTCCGTTTGCTCGTTTGCCTTGACCACGAGACCAACACGCAACTTGTCTGGGGCAGATAAGACAGGACATATGGGGAATGGCTCATTGTGTGCGCGCAAACTGGCAGTCCCTGAAATCCCAGACTAAGTCTGATTCAAGTTTAGAGAATCTCTACACGGTAAGTACTTGAGCAGCTGAAGATTGTTTTTCCATGGGAGAACTGAGCAGCCCCGGTCCCTGGAAGGGGTAACAGCCACTGCTCATTACAACGTTCTGGGAGATCCCTCACCCGCTGCTAAGCCATATTCACCTTAATAGTGGTAGAAAAGCGGCGCAAAGAACTCAACTTCACGGATGGATGTTATATGATGGTGATACTGAATTTATCTTTGGAGCCCGGCACGTCGCGAGATGCTTTCGTCGACTATCCCGAGGATCGATCGGGAGGAAAGCTCCTACGAACATATAGGTTTCCTTACAAATTCACGTAAAATCCACCCGGAGAATCATAGATCAAGCAACAAATATCGTCGCAAACTGTTTCTTAGCCGCGAGCTCCGCCAACCTCCTCTCTTCCTCTCGCTTCAACTTATCCTTGGCTGCTCTGCTCTTGGGAACTATCCTCTTCCGCTCCGTCGTTACCTTGTAACCAAGCCTGTCGACACCGAGAGCCTTGAGAGTCTTCTTCTCAACTAAGCTGAAGTCATCGGGGTTCTCTCAATTGAAGTTAAATGGCTCTTTGAGTGAAACAGGGGGATTAGTAATGAAGCGGGGGATACGAAGGTGGTTCTTTGAAGCCGAGTGGAGCATGAGGGGATGGAGCAAAACGACGTCGCCGACTTCGCCAGTGATCTCAAAAAACTTGGTGCACTTCTTCACCTCTTGGAGAAGAGAATAGTACCCAGGGTCATCCTTCGGATCTGCATAGGTGGTCGTAGAGGGAGTGAATGACATGCCCGTCGGGAGAACACCTTCGGGATGTGCGGCAAGATACTTCGCGATCATGTCGATACCCTCAGGAGCGATGAAAGTGCCTCCTCCACGAAGCTTGATATCTGAGAAGACAGGAATAACTAGCAGCGCTTGTTCTGGCGAGTCCAGATAATGGACCTAAACGCGCTTCTCAGTTCCAATCCACAAACTCTCTTCAGTAAGGACATACGAAGAAGTCACCATCAACATGCCAATTATCGAGGTCCCTGGGGTCGACGGCATCGGTCTTCTCAAGGTCTTCAGTCCCAAGGTTCACAACGAAAGAATCGCCCCACGATCCGCTGGGCTGATCAATGCGTTCCGCGCCACCGAGGAGTTCCCCCACACCTACTGTGGTACGAGACACGGAGAAAGCATGCACTGCGCTGAACATACCTTTGGGGCAAAGCTGGCGACATCTTCATGCGTGTGCCATGGCATGTGGATACGTTCCTTATCCCAGATGGTCTTATCGTTAGGGTCAAGACCGAGACGGACCCATATATTCTCAGTCCATTCTGCAGCCTTCTCTTCGGTGAAACCATTCCTAATGACAATAAAACCATTCTCCAGGAAGAAGTCAACCTGTTCAGCTATTTGGACATGGGTTAGTGCACTGCCAAGGGCATAGCTCGAAATAGCGAACGTGTCAAATGCTTAAATTGTTGCTGAGCCATTCTATCGGAAAGGCAGTCAATCAACGATCAAGTGGGTGAAACTGGAAGATGCGGGGTAGGACGCCTGAGAGGCTGTGGTATGTGCCGCTATATGTGACCCAGAGCGCGGCGGATTCTCGGGGTTCAGTAATCAGGTGAGCGATAAGTTCACAAAGTCAGGAATACAAGTTTGATGGGTTCAAAAAAGTATAGTCACCGCCGTTCCAATAACCCTAACCTCGGGAAAGCGGTGTCCGCCCTCAGTACCGCAAGGGGGGCTGCGCATGTTGAGGATACACAGTGGTAGGAGAAGCAATCAAACGGGCGTAAGTGCTCTACACCGGATACAACAGTGGATGGTGTTATGATACCGGCCGAAGTCTCAAAATTTCAAGTAATAATTGACTGCACTCATGTCGTGTCCCTAGAGGGCCACGGGAAGGACTGTAGCGGACTCGGGGACGAGTGAGCAAGATAAATGACCAGGCTAGAGGATACTCACCGATTCAAGTCACGATGGTGTTGTAACTGATACAGACACCGATCAGCTGATCAGCTTCAAACCAGACTCCAGGAATGGATCTCCGAAATCTGACCAGCAAAGGGATGAGGAATTGAGGAAGAAAGAATAACCTCCAACGTCTTCGTGACTGACCTTGCCTCAGTTGCTCCACCAAGGATAAATCAATGAGCTCCTCTTTGTCCCTGCGGGAGGTATAATCCCCCCTTGCCTGAAACGTGTTGCTTCCCAGACCGACACCACGCCCCGCGACCAAGCGGCCAGCCTGCCCCTCGATGACCACTCTCCTCGAGCCACTTGCGGAACCAAATGCGTCCTCTCGTCTCCTTGATTTCGGGTCTCGACGTTGCGGGCCTTCTGAGGAAGACCCACCAGGGAGACGACGCTTCGAGGAACCCGATGCCACAGTGAATGAGGATGAGATGTTGCTGAGCATTGACAAACGAGCATCGGCAGCGCTCAAGGTTTGCTGCTGATCACGATTCGAAAACTGAAAGTCATCTGGGGATGGTGATCCAGATGTGTCAGTGGATATGGGCGAGCCAGGATCAGGTGAATTCATGGCGAAGATTGTTCAACGCGACGAGTCGTGGTCGAAGTGAATTGGTACTCGATCACGTGCTTGCTAGCTGCTGTACGTAGTTCGACGGGAGGGACATCGACTACGCCCAGCTTACAATGAACATACTCGCGAGGGGAGCACACCCGATGCGCATCATCGCACTTCCCCTGGCCAGAGTCAAAGTGTCTCCGAACGCCAAAATGAACCCGTCTCCCGACCTCAACGCGAGCACGATGCTGGTTTTTTATCATTTCGACCTGATTTCGCCGTGTAGTGGCCGCGAGGACCTCTCATGGCACAAAACAGTGCTGAAGAATGCGATGAACAAAGCTTCGGATCTCTGGAATGGTCTTGGGAAAGCACCGAAAGACAGTTGGAAGGTGGGCGTTCTTCCTGTCAACGGTTGCGAGAAGGGCGATTCACACAAAGTAGCTATGGACTTATGAATTAGGTGAACGGATAGCTGATGGGATAGAATTTGAGGAGTTAGCACTCAGAAATGTTGATCCATCCTTGGGACCCACCGTGCCCCTGACCGGCACCAGTAAGCAAGTCGACGACAGTACTGGGGAAAACAGGAGTCAATTACATTTATTCCCAAAAGTACGCATGTTTTTCTGCTCCGGCCTGGTGTCATGAATTCAGCAATCCTTTCCGCACTAGATACCACTCATCTACCCCCCTTCTTTATATCCCCCCTGCCTGACGGCTGGAGAAGACCACGCTTTGCGTCCACCTCTCGCTCACCTGCAGACACTTTTGGCGAGTCGTGGCCCACGACACCGAAGGGGGTTTTACTTGTGGATGCTCATCGCTCCCCTTACTACTCCAATCATGTTGATACGTACGCACTACCTGTCCTGCATGAATACTCTTTTCTCACCTTTACTCCCATGCACAGCGTTGATACCCAATTTTCCACTCTTTTTCTGTGTCTGGAGGTCGTGGTCACACTACAGAGGTCAGCTGGCTTCATGCTCTTTCCTGCGATTTACTGTTTTAAACGCGCTGCCCCTCCCATATTTATTTGGTGGCGGTCCTCGACACAGCTTATAAATCTTCGCAATATCTGTCTTCTCTTCTAGACCATGGGTTGATTAAGCCAGACCCAAGCTTAGAGCTCGATGAACTATATGCGTCATTCACATCGTCCTCAAGAATATCTCAAAGCTTCCCACCACTTACTCTAGCATCGAGACCCTCGGAAAAGGAATCAACAATCGGAAGTGTTGTTGCTGACGGGAAATCAGAGGCCGCGCCTGGAACGGGGTCATCCCAATCTGAGTGCATACTTCTTACTCGCAAGGCGATGCCTCATATTCTCAAAATGTTCCGTCTTCCCGAATCCGCATTAGTACATATGTATCGTGCCATGGATCAAGCACGCGGACGCCTAGGTGCATCGTCATCATCCGACTTTTCATGAAGGCGTCGTGTTAAAAATAAGGTATTATCGTCGTGAGTAATAGACCAATGATGATTTGCTCTCTATATTTGATATGAATTCTTATGATTTTGATCACCCGGTTATAGCCAACGACGTTCACACTCGTATCCTGCGACCCCGAAGCTCTCCAAGAACCTACTCATATCGGGCAATTCGGCATGTCAGGAATAACTACTCCTCGCCCCGGGGCCAAGAAACTTGGCCATTTCGGTAGCAACCCGAACTTGGCCATAAGTCCTTTGGGTTAGATCAATACATGCCATGCTCCCCGTTGCAATCGCCCAATCGCGACCCATGCTTAAAGTATTTTCATCGCTTTCTAATCCTACTTACAACGAGAACTGCCTTCTATCAGTGACAAACCTGTTATCTTTCTCCTTGCATGTCACTAGATGTCTCTCACGATGGCTGATATGATGCAACCCGACTCCCGAGTCAAGTCACTTCTATTCTGGAAAGACAGTTGAGCCAGTTCGACGAAGCAGCGCCTAGTATGGCGTAGTACCGTTCTGTTGAGGCCAGTGAAATTCATATGTACAACGGACCGGATTCCACTCCTCATATGACTTATCATTTTGAATCTATTGTAAACTGTTCGCGGGAAATTATTCATTGGTGGTTGCTATCCACGAGAAACGCAAACTCGCACAGCTTTTCTTGTGACCGAACAATGGCATCGGTCATTGGGTTTTTCAAGCGGATCAATGCTGTGAGTCACGAGTGGAGTCCTTGCTGCAGGGCTGACAATCTGTCCTTGAGAAGGCATTCATCAACCCACCAGCACCCTCGGGCGCACCGGGCGACAGTGCTCCGCTAAAGTTTGGTATCTTGGGAGCGGCCAGAATCGCGCCTCCTGCTCTTATCACACCTGCAAAGAGCCACGCCGAAGTCGAGATCTACGCGGTTGCCGCCCGAGACATTGACAAGGCAGAGAGATTCGCAAGAAAATACGACATCAAGAAATGGTACGGAGGACAAAATGGATATCAAGGTACATCACATATTCTGTCGACACTGGCTTCCATTGACTGAATCATGGCATAAACGAAGACTTGCTGGATGACCCGGAAATTAACGTCATTTACAATCCGGTAGAGAACCACTACTCAAGCTTTATCCATACAGCTCAATAAGCTAATCTGATCTCGACGTATCTCCAGCTCCCTAATGGATTGCATTATGAGTGGACAATGAAGGCGCTCGCTACCGGAAAGCATGTTTTAGTTGAAAAGCCGAGCGGTGACACCGCGGAAGAAACCCGGCGCATGTTTGAGTTTGCAAACCAGAAAGGACTTGTACTCTTGGAGGCATTTCACTATCGGCCAGTCCCGACATGCGAATCCAAATTATGAGCCAAAGCTGACAGCTACTCAGGTTCCATCCTGCTATACAACGGGTCAAAGATATAATTGATAGTGGAGAGTTGGGGACTGTGACAGAAATCCATGCCACTCTGTGCTTGCCAAAAGGTTTCATCGCCGACGATGATATCCGCATGAATTATGATATTGGGGGCGGCGCGCTGATGGACTGTGGATGCAAGTATTGATTTCTTCTTCGACCAGTGAAACAAGACTAATATCGAGTAATAGGTTACCCGCTCAGTTGTGTCCGTTATTTGGCGAAGAGCGATCCAACTGCTGTCATCTCTGCATCTGCCACTAAATTTCACAAAGATGCTCGCATAGACACTGCGACTTCGGCTGCGTTGTTGTTCCCCCCTTCGAGTCCTGGAGGGGAACCCGTCAAGTCGACGATCAGATGCGATTTCTCTTTGCCTAGCCTACTCGGTTTCATTCCTCGATGGCCCGATATATCTGTGCGGGTATTGTGCGAACAGGGTTCAGTCGAGCTGTTCAATTTCCCCCAGCCTGTACTATACCACACCATCAAAGTGATCCCCACCGGCAGGAAGGCGCGAACAGAGAAAGCGTACAGGTTTTCCCCGAGCTCTGGGCTCAAAGGAGAGGAGTGGTGGTCAACATACAGGTATCAGCTGGAAGCATTCGTTGATCAGGTTAAAGGTCGAGCACCCAATTCATGGATGACCTCCGAGGACTCGGTCGCAAACATGGAATGGATCGAGAAGATATACGAAGCGGTATGTATCCCACGCTTTGGTGTAGGCAATTCCTGACTGGAAGCCTTGTGTAGAGTGGCTTGGGATCTCGACCACAATCCTCTTTTCAACTCCCTTCTACTGCTTAAAGGACGAAGTCTTGGTTGTCGCAAGTCCGTGTTAGTTTGGCATTGTAAACGATTCGTTGTCTTGTTCTCGTTCTCGTTCTGTCCAATGAAACCCCCCACTTTTTGGTGCGGAGAGTATTGTTGGAAGGCGCAGAAATCAGAATCGAGAGGATCACTCGTATGGACTCTTTTTGAATGCGCGTCTATACCACATCATGTACACTACTGTACACTTGACGTCACGTGTACGTTGGCCCGCAACTTGCTTGGGTTTCACAACGGCACAACGACTGTCCAAGTGGAGCACGCAATGACGACCGGTGATGCTGCCTCGAATCGACAGTCAGAAACCGGGGAGTTATCAGAAGGTTCCCGACGACCAGTCTACAAAACAGAGACTACTGGTAACTACTGGCAGGACGTGTGGATCGCGTTCAAGGTGCGGGTTCTGTCTTAATGCATACAAGGAGCAGCAACCTAAACTACCTGCGAAGCTAGCGAATATCGGTAGTCGATGACTTCCAGCGACTTGGAGAGATGCCTTGTGCACGAAATAGTCTGCTGAGCGGGATTGCCAGCGGCGCAGGTGTAGGATTTATCCGAGCGATGAGTACCAGTATGGGCGAGGTCATTGCTGCATGGTACACATTCTCATCGTCCATTCCACAGGCCCATTTGTAGCCTCTAATTGGGCAGTTGGAACTTTCATGGTCATTTCCCTGGGAACCTGGTATGTGTTTACGGACGACATGGTCGAACCGAGGCTCACTCATTCCAGGTCGGTTTGCCAGAAGAACTTGGAAGTTGAACGTCGGAGACTGGCGCGGGTAGTCGAGGAGATGCCCAAGCGATTCATTAAGCAGAAGGAACCAAAAGATGGTATTTCTGAGGGGGTCGAAACCTGACTTGGTCCTTAGGGTTAAAAGGGTTGAAGCTGTCTTGCATCTACGACGTATCCCTCTGACAAGCCTCATTGCTCTACGATATATCACCAAATTACTGCATTCTCGTCCCAATTCTCCACCAGCAGAGGGTCATTCTATAGAAGATCAATGAGCACCTAACCACAACATCAGGGCCAAAAGTAACCTTGAACTTGGTGGCAAACATATTGAATCCTCCCTGGAGAACATACACTTGCTGATTCTTGTACTCCTCCACTTCTTGGAGAGATCGTCTTGCGTCGTAGCGCTGTCATCAAATGTTTCGGCTATGGAAAATTCTGTAATTTGCTGAAATTTTTACCACAGCAGCGACTGGCCCGCTGTCACTCGATTAAATCAAAGATGGGTGCAGATTCAGAAAGAAAATACGTACCGCTCTTGGCTGAACTTGCAATGGAAGATTACCATAGGCACATCTTTGATCTTGCTGATAAGCTCATCGACACCAGACTGAAATTTCAGGGAAGGGAGATTGTGTGATCCCTTGATGTTTCCTCCCCTCCAATCACTGTCACGGACATCGACAACCAGATAGTCTGCATGGAAAATCCAAGTTAGTTGAACAGCAAAGCCTTGCGATACCGTACCAAGTAACTACCTTGCCATGGTTTTTTGTCACTCTTGACAATGCTCGCCAATTCCTACCAGTATTTTGCGTTGGAAATCTGAGCCAGCAGAAAAACTTAGCATTCGTACATCACTGGTGATGCATGGTATACTGCGAGGGTCCATCTTGGAAATAGTAGTTGCTACCTTGGATGTGTGAGAGCAGATGTGTCTGAGCATAAACGCAAAACTCAGTCGACAAAGTTTCCCTCGAGTCGCGATGCCAATGTAACCAACGTAAGGAGTGGAAAACAATGTCGGTATCTCGCTACATAATCTATAATAGATATAACGTAGATATTCTGCTATCGACGGCTGAGCGACCTGCCCCGTGATACATCAATTTTTTTGCAACTGGGTGGCCCAGGTGTCCGTCCCCGGGCAACCTCACGAGGAGGACTGCCTCGATCTTCTATTCGTAAAGAGTTGTCAAACTCTTCTGTCGCCATTCCTTTCCCTTTCTCTCGTTTGACTTCGAGAGATGGTTTGCGGATTTTTTGCCCACTATGGTGAAGCTCAGGTTGAACGTTGCGCTCCCGACTACCAATGATTTCCCCGCTGTCGAGTTTGAATGACACTCGCCTTCCTCGAGATCGACTTCGTCCTCGACTCCGGGCACGTTCTTCGACAGGAGGTGACATTGAGGATTGAACTGGGGACGATGGAGGCAACCCAGAATATATACTTGACGATGGCGTGTGGTACGGGCGGGTGTCATGGAAGTGAGGAGGCTGATGAACGGGGGTGCTGTATGCAGCGTGTGGAGGAGGGTGAGGAGGGTACCACGATTGTCCGGGATTAGGTGCGTATGCAGCGTAAGGTGGTGGCATTGTGGCAGATATCAGGTAGGAAAGTTGATGCATTGCTTGCGCTAGAAGGTAGTGTGCCTGCTGAGTTTGTACGGGATCCATGGGTGGTGGTGGGTGGGCAGGGAGTGATACGCCTGGCGTTCCCTGGTTAGGGGAAGAGAAGACAGACGGTGGATGAGAAAAGTGTCGCTGAGAGTATGGGTGGGTGACGGGGATGGGTGGATCGGAAAGCAGTGACCTGTTGAAATTGTCGTCATGCGAGGTCGGTTGGACTGACTCAGGTTCAAGAGATCTGTAAGCTGGGACGGACGAAGTAGGTTGCTTGGTTTTGGATGCGGAAGGGAATGAGGGTAATGAGCGCGAAGGACCTGCAACAGAGCACTCGAATCGGGCTAGGACGGAAGCAAGGTAAGTAATGGGAAACATCTGTTACAGACATGAAACCCACAAGGAGTCGATACGTCCTCGTCCAAAGTCGGTTGAGGGCCGTCCGGTTGCAGGAGCGTGGTGGAACTCTGAGACGTCGACTTTCCATGGCTTCGCAAGCTGCTTCTTGGCTCCGCTGTATATGAGAGTTCGACGATACCAAGCTTAGATATGCGAAGCGAAGCAGCAGATGAATGCCCACCTGGGGACTGTGTCAAGGGACCACTGCTTGCTGAAGAGGTTGCGTTGCGTTTTCGCTTTCGACCTCGAGACGCTGGACCCAGAGACTTGGGTGGTGCCTTTTCTCGATGGCCCTCTTCTACTAAGGGCGGAATTTCCTTGCCTTTGCCCTTGCGCGCGGGGGAAATAGGACTGGCCCCCTCCTGGTCTAATACCCCATCATCAGATATCGCGATGCCCGTCTCTTTCAAGACAGACGGCATCCTTTTGTGAGTGATGACGACCTCAGGTTTCCGAGGCACGAATGGCGAGCGAGGTCGACTCTCAGACTTGAGCGTCACCTCAGTCGATTTTGTTTTGGAGTGGAAACGCGTCCGAGATTTTGATTTTCCACGCTCGCTGTCTGGGGGGGATTGAAGTGGTTGTCGAACTGGTTTAGGATGCGGAACGGGTGGAGGTGACGCCCGAGTGAAACAGGGAGGGCGCGTTAATATCGCTTCAAATTCTTCGTCCGAGTCCGACTCTATGAGCTCGATCACTTCCTGCTCCACTTCACGCACATCCTGTTCAGACTCGTCCCGGGCAACTGGGTAAATAGCTGTAGATTCATCATGCGTCCAGAGAGCGAGTTCGTCCTCTGACTCGTCATCTGACAGTGGAACGCGAGTGGAAGGACGCGTAGGGGTGATGTCAACTTCGACCTCCCGAGGATGTTCTGCGCTCGCCGCGTCCTGAGTTTGATCCGCAAGTGCAGCCTCCGTTTTCCGTGAATCTTCATCCAGTGCCTTCCTTATAGCGGACAGCTGTTCCGGGGACACATCTTCTTCGTCCTCTTCATCCCCTGCAAGCACCCTCCTTCTCTTTTCGGCTTCCAGGAACTCTTTGAGGTCTTCTGCGTCCGTGGTGGCCGAGAGAGGTGGCACCCCACGGAGTAGTTCTTTCTTTGAGATTGGAACGTCGTCGTCGGTGGCTGTCTCGCTAGGAGGGAGTGCATTAAATTCGCTGTCATCGTCATCTTGCTCACTATCCTCCTGGTCCTGGTCAGCGTCGGGATAATCATCGGGTTGGGCAAAGTGACCGATGTGATAGTCCCTGGGTGCACCCTTGAGCACGCCACGGTCCTTTATGATAGCGCCGCTATACAGATCGACGATGTCGTCTTCGTCGAGTCGTTTATTGTACCGCTCGGCGAGTTGAGCCCAGGTGTTCAGGACGCGGAGGGTGGATGCTCTGCGGGCCGAGTTGAAATCCGCAGAGGATGTTGACTCGTTCGACATAGATGGGGTGGTGGATATGAACGAGGATGGCGTGCTCCTGAGACGAGGTCGCTTTGCGGGTGGACGGTCGGGAGGTCCCACTGAGGAAGAGTCGGAAGGGGTCAACAGTGCGCGTTGGGGTTCGATAGAGATACGCCTGTTTGGGATGCCACTCGGCGCCATTGCAGGCATCGTCGCGGACGTCGCACGCGATGAGCGAGGGGGGGGATGTGGTTGATTACTGGTTATGTTGATTAAACGCGTCACGGTCGTGTGAGTTGTGCCAAAACTGGCTGCAGATACTTACATACTTTGCAACTCTACTCACAGCGTCTTGTCCCCCAGTTTCTTTTTTGGCACGTTTTAATTGTCACTTTTCGTGCTATGGTACATGCTACCACGTATGGGATGGGTATCATAAAGCCGGTTCTCTTAGAGCGACACAAAATATTTGGTACACGATCGGGTCGGTATGAAGACACCGCTGATACAGCCGTAGTGAGGGAGATTGCGTCAAGTAACAGATACAGTCGGAACCAAAAAAAAACAAAACATCTGCGAGCAGACATTAGTCGTGCACGCTATCGATGGATCCACCATTACTCACCGTGTGGGTAAGCGCATCTATATCTCATCCTCGCAGATGCTGGCGAACGCGGTAAAGTCTCCTATGCAGTTGATGTGGTCGTTATCGAGATGACGCTTGAGGGCATCGCGTCTACTGAACGCCTTGCAGCAGCCTCCAATCATCATCTCACCTTCCCAGGCATAGGGCTTGGCATCCGCTGGGAGCGCATACTCCTTTGCGTCCTTGACGGGAACCCCGCAGCAAACCCACTGTGCAGGTCGTTGGAGACGAGTGTGAGTACGGATATGGCGTTTGAGATCGGGCGTGCGGTGGTTACGTTGTACCCATTTGCAGTAGGGACAGGCCCATGGGTTTGTCTTCGCTACTGGGGTCATAGGAATAATACCCGGGGTCGCCTGGGCGTTGCGGGGGAGTGGGGAATGACGTGGTCGCTTGTGAGGGGTATTTTCGGCGCTCCGTTTCTGTGACGGACCAACAACGGGGCTGGGAGCGGAACGAGCAGATCTGCGCCGTTTTCTAGAACCCTGGGTCGGTGACGGAACATATTCATCTTCGGAGCCATTGCAGTCACTCTCCGAATACCCATCCTCGTTGGAGTCGTGAAGCACGACAGGTGAACGATATCTAGCAGACGACTTTCGAGTAGAGCGAGTGATACGACGCGAAGTGATGGAAGGAAGTGGAAGGATGGGCAGAGGCGACGAGTCGGGTCCAACCGACGGAGGCGTGGATCTCGAATGAGGGGGGGAAGTCTCTTGTACCGATGGAACGTATGGGGAATCCGTGGTCACAGCGGCGAAGCCATGGGGTTGGCTGCCAATCTGTCAGGCGCATTGAACAAAGGAATGTATGGGAGAATACGAACAAGATCAAAGGTGAGCGCGAGGATGGATCGGATCCTGTGCAGGGTAAGTCAAACGACAGGGGTTCAGGATCGCCATCAGAATCCGAGTCGGAATCAAAGTGATCGTCACTGGATTCATTATCGAAACCTGGATCAGACAAGGAGGAACCGGACGAATAGGAAGAGACTGGGGAAGCCGATGAAATGGCGGACAAGGCAGGAGGACTACGAACGACGGGGACATATGGCTCATCGAACTTATCATCTGGACTAAACTGGGCGAGCCAGGCCATGTCGTCGTCGTCATCCTGGGCTCTGAGCTTCTCATACAGTTGTGCCATGGACTGGCGACGATAGACGGTGGAGGCCATAGCGGGATGGGGGTGATTGCGGAGATGAAAGGAGGAGGGGACGATTATATAGTTTTTGAGATCTTTTTTCTTTCATGTCTTTGAGCCCGCGTTGCCGACCTCGTTTTTTGTTCTTTGTGGTAAACTCCGACGTAGTACCCTCGACACGAATCACATCGAGGCAGCCTTGTTGCAAGAGAACACCGCAAATTTAGCCGAATCGGGCCAACAGCTCGGTGAACCCGTGAGAATTGTGACTCTGTAAAGTGGTCCAGCCACATGCTTACCCAAGATTGGCCACTTGCACAGCCCCTCCTTTGAGCCACAAACGTCACGCCAGAATTCACACCAACAAAGACGCTCCATTGCTGTGTACACGACTATATGCGCAGACATCCTGTCATCGCGGCCGACGCGACCGTATCAGTTTGCCATGCTGGATTCGCGGGCCACGACTAGCCCAAGCAGCGTTGAGTATCTGCACTGGAAAGGCGCCATTTCACTCACCCTCGTATCTTCTTTCTCGGTCGAGACTCGTGAGCAATGTCTTCGATGGGTATCTTTTGCCTGTATTTCTCCATGCACCAGAGAATGTATCTGTAGAACATGAGGTGACGTAGGCTCGTCCGCAACCTTGCACCTGCCTTCGGTCCTTCACGGCGACGCCTGCCTTCTTCAGGTCATATCCTGAAGTGCGCCAGAATGCGTCCCAACTATCTATGGAGACTTTGGTCTCTGTAGATCTTCCAATTGCAGTCAGGAAGGCTTGAGGAGTGGTAAGATCACCTGGCAAGTCACTTCGTCAGTGCGGAGGTTGATTCGCGGGCAAACTATGTTACCTTGTGGAGGTGGTACAGGTCTGAGCACAGCCCTGTTCTGAAAAGACCTCACAAATGTCTGGGTGACGTGCCGAAGCGAGGACTGCAGGGAAAAGGACATTGTACAAACACTCAATTCCGTTGGGAGTTCTGAACAAACCGGAAATTTCAATTTCAAATTAATCTGCACTTGTCATGTGATCACCGTTGCACTAAGGTGTGGATGTTCGATACAATATAATACAACCGTACACAGGATACCCTTAGAATACTGGTGCGTCTCGCAAAAACAACTTTGCTTCCTCCTTTTGGACCCACCGAGTAACTGAGTTGGCAGCGTTGATGACTGCTGTCTTGGGCATTCTCGGTGACAGAACAATGTAAAGCTCAAATAGTTGTGTTATCTAGGAAAACTGTTGAAAGCAGATCAGGGGCTCGAACTGAAGTACTGACCCATCCCATAACAGTCTCTTTCTCTGTACGAATGTACTGTAGCTTGAGTGGCCCGCTTTGGCCAGACTTGGCATGAATGGCATCATATACAACTTGATACATGGTAATAATTCTGTCGAATGAAATGAGCACATTTGACGTGTACATGGCTGTGGGTAATACCTCCTCTTCTCCTCGATTTCCTCGTAAGGATCCTCGAGAACCGGAAACGTGATTTGAACATGAGGTCTGGATTTGTATATAAAGTGTCGCAATCCCGGTATCCCGAGCTGGGACACGGAGTATTGTGCGTTTCCTGAGTTTATCACTTCCGATATCGAATCGAGGAGACCGGTGCTGTTCAATTTCTACCGGACGTTGGAATCTCGCTTTTAACAAAAGACAGTCAAGAATGGGAATAAAATCACGAACTTCGGCGACGGCATCACACCACCCTCGAACTGTTTCAAAATCTCCCCCTCCACTGATGCACACGAGACCAATACCCGCATCCAGCTGACCTGCCTGCTGAGAGGCATCAAGCGCTCTTCCACTCGGACGGCCCTGCTTATCACCCGAGACGCCAGAGTCAGCACTTGAGGCATCGACTCCGTTATGTTCTGGTTTGCGTAGAAATGTTACGTAGGCATTCACGAAGCCTACGGGATTGAACTTTGGGAGGCATACAGGGATCCACGAAGCTGCCGCGGGAGAATTATATATCGAGGGAGAGTGAATTGTGTTGACAATGATGTGAATGTCTAGTAAAGGAGCTGATAAACCAGAGGGCATGATATATCGGGGATACAAACCCGAAGGGTGTATAGAGTGCTTTTTTGGCCGCACGAGAGTAATCACGCGCCCTTGGGCGACAAGAATAATGTAAAGGGTATCCTGATAATTCATGAGTGCCAAAGCACATATTTTCAATCACACATACCTTCATCTTCGTTATAGGCACCAGCGTGTCGGCAACTCGAGATCTCAGACTCGGATCCAGTTGGAGACAATGTAATGAAGATGTCGCCATTGCAAGATCACGTTCTAGCCGGTTAAGTAGGGAGAATAGGAAAGGTTCGGTGCCTACGAGATAGAGTCGGTATTCAATTTTATACAAGCAGGATAAAAAATTGGAACCATTTAACAAACGACGTAAATCAAAATTTGTTCGTCGTTCGAACATCCGCCGCAGCTGAGAAGCTGTGACGATGCTTAATATTTGCATATGCAGATATTCTAGATGAGATCGAATCTTGCTTTGACCAGCTTGGTCAGGTGTCAAAACATGGAACGTCGTGCATCGTACTCACCACTGACTCCGGTTCACCCCACGTGGATGCGCACACGTAGTAAATCGGTGACCGAAGTAGGAATGTGATTGTCAACGGGCCAGCATTGATGCAGCGCAATTTGTCCCCATCGTCAAAGAACACGGAGATGAGGGCCTGGATGATGCCCATGGTGGAAGAGAGTTCATCTTCACTTCCGGACCCGCTAAAAGTGCATTGAAAGATTCATTTACCATTACCTCATATTTCGGAAGTGTGCAACATACCCTATGAAGACAGGCTTTCCGGCGTCTGTCAACACAAAATATTCTCTTGGTTTGAATGGTCCCCGCGGGCCACCTTGAAAATGTACCAGATGTCAGGGCGAGAAAGAATCGGCAATAAAAATGAATGACAGACCGACGGTGGTTTCGATTTCGGTGACGAACGAAGCCATAGATTTCAGTGAGTGGGGATCTTGGCGTGTTTAGATGCTGATATGTATAAGAGAAAAGAGTGAAATACCTGTGTGTTCCTTCTTGCTGAGGGTACGCCTTAACTGATCACGCAGACTCTTCCTGGATTCCTCGCCAGCGATATCATCTACTTGGCCGACTGCTGTGATTTCTTCGCTGGCCATTGTTTCTACCTCTGCGTCGACGTCGTGCACTAGAATGCCATCACTGATATCAAGATTAACCACTGACGATGCAGAGCTCTCGAGGCCTGTTGCTGGCTGGATGTGAGGAGACTGAGATGCGGAGGCGGAACCATGGAGCTGGCGGCTGGGTATGGAGGGTGCGTGTCTCGGAGCGGGGGGTATTACAAGACGAGACGGAGACCTTTGAAGAGGCGTGCCGCTTCTTGACGGCGTCGAGGAGGGTGTATCACTCATGTCCTCGCAACGCCATGAAGGCACAAACTACAGTTCCCTAATCTGGACAGACCTCAAGGCTATTGCCATACAAGCACAAACAATCATCCTACACTTGCCGTCCCTGTACCCACATTGCCGTCCGGTTTCGCGCATCACCCATGCACCACCACTTCTCAATCATGTCCATGGTGAGTCCCCCAGACCCAGAATCCAGATCGAAGAAATCAAGTGCACCAACCCCCTCCTGCATCTCCAAGTCGAAAACCGAGACTGACGTTCGAATCCAGGTACATCAGTTTCCATGATCCATTTGGTTGACTAGACTTACTTTGCTGAGCATCGAAAGATGCCCCAGTTCTAAACACTCCGGAGTCCTCTAGACCCAGTGCCAATGCACCGCCGCGCGTTGCAAGGAAGAGTGATTCCTTCCATTGAATGGCAAGCGATTTCACCTCACCGGCCGTCGCGGCCCCGGGATTCGATTCCAGTACGCGAATTCCTTCGCGCATCCGGGAGGTTGCAACAGCGTGCCTCATGCTATTGAATATGTCAATACTGTATCCTCCTGCGATGTCCGTTCCGAGGCCAATAGATACACCTTTGTCCAGAGCTTCTCGCAATGGGAAAGGCTTCTCAGAAAAGTACGCGTTGGACAAAGGACAGTGAGCTACCGCCGTCTCGTTAGCCACGAGTTCGTCCAGATCCTCTGAGCTCAGGAACGTGCAATGCGCTTGAATGGTGCCTCTTTTCAAAAGGTCGTGCTAGGATGTCTCCAGATGAGGATGTCAATGGACTACCCGCGGGATGACAAGACTACCTTTTTGAAGACTTGGATATCCTCGATTCGACGGTCGTCCCTTACCCACTTCGCCTCGCAGAACGACTCGGCCAAATGACTCTGGATACGTGTCGATTCCTTTTTGGAAAGCTCGGCGAGCTTCGTGAGCAACTCGTCGGAACACGTAGGCACAAATCTTGGGGTGATGACGGGCTCCACCAACCGTTGGTGTGAGTCGAGTGCTGCCGTGGAAGCTCTACATCTATGTATAAACTCCTCGGCGGACTTACACGACTTTTCGGCACTGGACTCTTGATAGGTCGGCCGTGATGACTTATCCATGGACAGCTTGCCGACGAACGCTCGCAAACCTGCGGTTTGCATCTCCTGAGCGAGGATAAGACTGGTAATTTTATGTTCATTGAAGATTCAGAAGGAGCTCCATCACTTACTTTGTCTCCGTTTTGATTGTACCGAATAGCAGAACAGCGCCAGTCCCAACTTCTATCAAGCGCTGGGCAAGCCGACGGTACACCTTGGTTGCCAGATGTGGATTTTGGTCAAGGCCTTCCTCAGCTTTGTAGGCATAGCTGTCAAGCCATTCCATGAGTGGGAGGTCGAGACCGGTCCCCTGGTACATGAACTGGGGGGCGTGGAGATGTGTGTCGCAGAAGGTTGGGAATACGAAGCTTCCCGCAGGGATGGTCTTGACAGAATATTCATGTTGATAGATATATTTCTGTGAGGATTCTGAAGAAAATGGAGACAGGTGAAAAATAAAACCGCGATCATCCGTCACTGAATTTAATTGAGAGTCAAACGAGGAGAATATTATGTTGATATGGAGAAATTGTGCACACCGAGGAGGTGGTCCTGCAGGATCTCCACTTGCCCTAGAGCGGGGCAATGCACGAAAGTTGCCAGTAATGCTAATGGCGCGGGCACCATCTGTGAAGGCAGAAAGGCAGGTGATGATAATCGTGATACTATCCAGCTAATTTTCGATATGAACTTTACGACCTGTTGAATGGCCCCTTTAAATACAGCCAATCGGGGCACTGAACAAAATTTGACATTCCCGCTACCGTCGGAGAGCATTGAACAGATTTGCAGCCCGATGCTTGGTAGTAATAACCATGGTTATTATTCTTGTTGGCCTTTAGACAAACACGTCTGGCAAGTCTACAGGTCCACAATGTTACATGCATTGTTCCGCAACCAATCTATCGTCACATCCTCCAAATGATCGTCAAAATCTCCAAACTTTTGGTGCATGTGGCTGTCCCGGACTAGGGATACCGCGCGCGAAGGTGTTTCGGGATTCGCTAGTGTGACTCGGGCACCTAGAGTGAAAGCCGGTGGTCGGTAAGCTTGTGGGCGCCATGTCGTTAGGCCAGATTGCGGAAGATATGGCTCGAGGAGCGATTTGAACGAGGGAGACAACACTGCAGAGAGGATCCAACTTACAATCAGCGCCGCTTCGCCCGATCCCAGCGAATCACCATCAATCTAATAACACGGCCGTGAGATGCGACGACACGACATGGAATCCCATCTTTACCACGAAAGCAATCGCATCACTGAACTGGCTTCGTATCTGCTCTGCCACGCGTTCTCCTACTGGTGCTAGAGCCGTATCGTCTATTCTCTCACAAGCCTGGTAATATCCCACTAGGGAAAGATGGAGAGATTCTGCATGCCCTCTTGCCTGTAGAAAGTGTAACGAAGGACAAGACGGGCCAGCAGAGTAGCGCACACACCAGGTCAAGGCCAATCTCCATCATGGGGCTGAGGCTGGTCCAGTGATGGAGAAGCGGAACAACATCTTGGATGATCACGACATCCGAAGCCAGTTTTCCAAGCAACACCCCATTCACTTGCTTATGCGGATGTTTAGCGGCATGGAGGAATATCTTGACGTAGGCTTTGTGGAGGATGGTGTATGAAACCATGATTATCTCATGTGTCTGAGACTACACAGAATCCCTGTCAGATCGCCACAATAATTTTGCACAGATTTGCAGCAAAAGGCAGCGGGAGGCGAACGGCTCCGCTCCACTGGCGCATGCGATGGAAACGAGGCGCACGAGCCTAGACATGACATTTACTGGAACGCGATTCTTCCCACTCACCTTTCTTCCCAACCACTATGAGCTCCTTGGATAAAGTATTCACCCTGACCTCCGCCATTGGTCTCGCCGGTGTTGGCGCCATCGGCCTCATTGCAACTGCTTGCGCTAATGCCTTTCTTCCCAAACACACACGATGGCAGGACAGGTTCACGTTCTTCTGGTTGGTGAGTACCCAGCAAGATGATTTAAAGGACTATCAACGAATTGCGATCGTCAAGGCCTTTGATGCATTGATACACTTCTCTTTCGAGGGTTCCTTCCTTTATCTTTCAACCTTCGGCAGGTCGGTAAACACCAGCACGGGTTTCTTTGCGGACCTTTGTAAGTGTCTACTCTGCAGCTAGCAACGTAGCAAGTATAACGAACGTCTTGTACACTACCAGGGAAGGAATATACCCTAGCAGACACCCGCTGGGGCGTTTCAGACCCAACGGTCGTATCTCTTGAAATATTGACTGTCTTCGGTGCTGGATCACTTTGCTGCTATATTCTGACCCAGGTTATCAAGAATGACCCCTCTCGTCATTACTGGATCATCGTATTGAGCACTGCGGAGTTATACGGAGGGTAGGTCGTTTGTCCAGTTTATTACTCCAAGCCCAAGTTAAGGCGTGGATAACTTAGATGGATGACATTCTGCCCCGAGTGGTTGACCGGAAGTCCTAGCTTGAATACCTCCAACTCTTTTCATCTTTGGGTATACCTTGTGGTAGGACCGTTTCCCAATAACGTGTTGATTGGTGGACTCACGCAAACGTACTTTTGAAACCATAGTTTATGAATACCATGTAAGTGGTACATGCTATTTCAAGATTTCACGAATGGTAACCACCTCGATCATATGTAGTTGGGTCGCTATTCCCCTATGGTTGATGTGGGATTCGTATGGGCACATTGCTGGATCGCTGCGACGGGCTCAAGCTAATGCCCAGGCAAAGAAAGACTGAGAGACATTTAATCTCGCAAGAATCCATAGTTTGTCTCTACTCAGGAAAAAAAAAAAAAAGGATTGTTGGTGCATCGAAATACTAGTCGATACGAAAACAATAATGGGGAGATGAACATCACGAATATCCGTTGACAATGCTAATCTAGTGCCCCAAGTCCAACAAATTTCTAAACGAGCTAGTATGTCCATATAATGTCCCGAGAGGATTATGCACTTGCGTGTAATGTCAACTCGATTTATCGAAAGAACGAAAACTACTTCAAGCGCGGCTGAAGTTTTAAGTCGGTAATGTGATAGTCCAATTGCTTAGCTCTGAGCAACAAGTTGGCTAGTATAATGCCACAGACGCGTTGGAAGCAGGGATAATAGTGAAACAGGGTGAAATGTCTCCGGAGTCACCAATCACTTTGGAATGCATGAGGACAAAGGAAGTTGGGAGTGTTGGGTACTTACCAGCGGCGACGTAGTCCGTGGCATATGTTGCGTTGGCTGGGACTGGTACCATGACCGATCCCTGCATGATTGGAACCTGGGTTGCCAGTGGGTGTTCTGAACCAGCAGTCAGTACTTGGACACGTAATCCAAATGTGGATGACTTACTTATATCCAAGTTCTCAGAGCCGTTGTTGAGCCGACCGAGCAAAATGGTCAGGGTATAGTTCTGGGCCTCAGCGGGTACATTGCTAGTCACCCAACTGACGAGCCCGGTTCCGCCGGCGGTCCAGACAGTAGTAGCGTTAGGGGAAGTGATAGTAGGGGCAAAGGCAAGGAATTGAACAGGAGCAGCAATGACAGAGAGAACCAATATGAGGGTAGAAAAGACAGAGAACAACGGGTTGAACATGACGAGTGTGGGATTGAGGGCCGTTAAAGGAGTGATTAGCGCTAGGTTGCTGGGAACGGGGTCGGGTAGTTGTTGCGGGAAGGGCTAAAAATGAGGACGATGGTGAGAGAATGGCCAAGGATAATTTATATAATTATCCACGGGCTTGTTCATGTTTGGTGGCCAATGTGGTTCATTTCCCGAAAGTCGGCAAGTTGCAAGACGGCTTTGTCGACGCCTCTACCGAGAGGAGATTGGTGCAACAAAGGAAATTAAGGGTCAAAAAGAGCTGCTCGAAACCTCGGCTAAGTTGACGGACATCTCAAACTTGGCGAACAGCCAATCAGCATCCCGTTGCAGTTCGCGACAAAAGGTATCTGGCACGTCTCAGCACGCGTGGGGGACCACATGTTACTTGGTGTGAGACGTGTCAGGGAGAGATGGTCAGGCGAATTTCATTTGGCTTAGCGGGTGTAAGTGTTACACTTGGCTACCCGTCACGTGCGTATGTCGGACTCTCAATGTTGGTTAACCGGGTGGCTCCGAGATATGATACCGTGCTTGAAGATGAACATTGTCGAGGACCCTTCGTACTTGCTCTCCATCGTAGAGACAATATCAGACTCTCTCCATGATAAATCTTCCGCTTCTGTTCACGATCTCCTTGACGCCTACGCGACATTCGCGAACAGAGTCAGATCTCAGAGTCAGGTCTTAGAAGCTTGCGATACGCTACTTCCCGCCCTCACCCCCCTCAAGATCCACAAGGATACCTTTATTCGGGCATTGCGACGCGATGTTCGTCTTGCTCACGTTGACCCCCTCTCGACTCTCTCGCGCCCTCGTGTGTCTTTGGATGACACATCGCTTGGAAACAGTATCCTCAACACCAACGTCGACGCAAAACAGTATGCCAGGGATTCCTCCTCATTATGCCACCACGCTCTGTGTGCCATCACGACAATATTTCGATTTCCTGCATTTCACTTTGTGTTCCCCGGTATGTCCAGTCAGATTCGAGCATGACTGTACAACTCACATTACTCAGAACACGATCTTTCAATCTTATATGGCGATGTGCTTGACATTGCTCTTGCAGAGCAGCTTCCAGTTCTCAACGAAGCGAAGACATACTCTCTATCATTGTGGACCTTGGGTTCTCATCGTCTCCCTCTAACTGTTCTCGGTTCTCGGCGAGATGACGTATTTTCTGCTCTTCAACGGTGTCTAGATGGAGCAAGACAACCAGGAGACATTATTCTCGATGGTCTGAAAGTAGGACCATGTGCACATTTGCTCTTTCCTCGCGCTCACGCTTTCCCGCCAGGCTATTTCACATGCAATAGAACATCACCCATCTGGATTTTTCGATCTTCTCGTCCCGTTACTTCCCCGCGTGATGGAAAACCTACATTGTGAATCTTCTGAGCTTCGCTTGCATGCTTCCATCGCTTTGGGGAAATTTGCAAATGCACTGGTTCATCAAGCTGAACTCTCCTTGACTAAATGGCAGACGCTATCCGATCACATCACGTCCTATTTAGATTCTTGCTGTGACGAATCACAGGTAGCTCAGGGGGATCCGAATTTCTCGCGCATTGTCCGTGCCGCTTTTTCCCCTGAATCGCACACATGCCCTACAGTTGCGCCAACATGGGTACTTGCTGTCCTTGCCTCGTTCATAGTTCTCTGTGGTCCCGCCTTGTATAGGAAACCGACAGTCTTACGTTTCATCCTTCAAGCACTCGCCATGGCACTTACACACAAACGGTCCATTGTACGAGCTCTGCATCCGCACGTTTGGAGATGTTTCGTCTGGACCTTCAGTCAGATGCTTCTCAACTCTGAGGACGTAGAGCCAGCGTTAATTTCTTCGGCTTTCTATGTAATCAAACAGGAGGTCAGCGGAGGGATTGGCATGGCACTTGCTAATGTTCTTTTATCTGACCGGATGACGGCAATCCGGTCTGACGAGCGTGGCGACAGGGTATCTCAAGCCTTATTGGCCATTAAAGCAATGGTTCGAACAGAGTGCAAGCACACACGTCGAGAGGGATTCATGTTTCTTCAAGCATTCACCAAGGTTGCTCAAGTTCAACATCAAATCTTACAGAACATGTATGAAATCCCTGCCTCGGTCCTACTCAACGGAGCCATCATCGGTGCTAAGTGGGACAGCCTCCCATCGATCATTCGCTCTATCCCCAAGGTTCCAGTTTCCGCGCATTGGCTGGAGGACGCAGAGATTGCTCGACAATACAAGACATTGTTAGTAATATGGAAGCAATATGCAACCAAGGTAGACAGAAAAGATCTGGACGTAAGTCAATTTACCGCCTATCTTGTTCGTATATTGAGTACTTGCACCCTGTTCAAGTCAGCTCTCGCTGACGTGTGGCTGTCCATCTTGCTTGCGTGCCCACATCAGCTCGAACGCGGACAGCATATTACCCCGACAAGAGATGTGCAGAGATATACAGCCGCGATAATCGTCGAATTTTTGCCGTCAGTAGCAGACTATCAGCCCGATTGGGGATCTTGGAATGTCCATGATCAACTATGCAGTCTCACATTCATCGATCAATTGTGGTCTGCAATGCGAAAGGCTTTTGTTTCCCTCAGTCTTGCGGAGGCCGCTGAGCTCATTCTTGCCTCAATCCTAAAGTATGCTTTTCATGTTCTTGATCCTGGCGTCCGGACATTGTGGGGCAGACTCTGTGCCAATCTCATGACGATGGCTTCCCCTTCGTTTCTATGCGATGTACATGATCTCAAAGCGTCACAATTGGTCATTCGCAGCCAACGTGAACTCTGGGGAGTCGTTGCCACATCGTTATCCCCTCCGGAGCTCGGCCTTCACTGGAAGGAACTCGTCAAATTTCTCGCCTTCCCCATCTGGTACATCGTCTTCTTGTCTTCAAGAGCCCATAGCTGATATAGTCCAGTGCCTGGGTTCTATCCAAGCCTGAGTTGGAAGCATGGGAAGCATTGTTTCGGAATGCTATCACGACATCCGGGGATTCCGCCATCGTGATTGACCACTTTGTCCTGCAGTATCTTCAAGGAAAAGAAGCTGAAACTTGGTATTGCTTTGTTTATCATCCTCGCAACATTATTTACGAATTTCAACCAGGGAGTCA
Organism: Boletus pseudopeckii; assembly: GCA_038092915.1. NCBI lineage: Eukaryota > Fungi > Basidiomycota > Agaricomycetes > Boletales > Boletaceae > Boletus > Boletus pseudopeckii. The sequence continues at coordinate 66,362 of JBBPRH010000020.1, forward strand.
ATCATAGCCGTGCTCGGTTTACTTTTGACCTGCACTCATGAGCACGGCAATGCTCCGACTGACGTCCTTCTGTCCGTGGTTGACGTCTGCTTGACTGTCTCTTACAGCCAAGCAGGTCACTCTCCGGGGAGGCTGACACACTCCCTCGAGCTTCTCAATGTTATCCGTCATATGATAGTTTCAGCCCCAGGCGAGGTGATGCACATACTCCAAGCTCTTTGCAGTAGCCTCTGTCTTTGGATCGAGGACCATACTGAGGTCATGTCCAATGATGAGTTTAATTCTGTGGTATGCTCTCTCTTCGTCGATTTTTTTCGCCACACTGGATCCCTTTCAGGCCGTCTCTTTGTACTGCGAGACCCTCAAAGCTCTCGAAGACCTTCCGTTGTCGATTCAGTCTCTCCAGGACATGGAAAATTTCCTTGCCTCTGCTTTTTCTCGCATCCCGACGCCGGCCATAGCCCCGTTCGCTTTCGAAAAATTTTGGAGGGCAACCTATCATGGTCACAGCCAATTTTGTAATATTCTTCCCTTAAAGATCAAGTCTTGTCTGGCTTGTTTTGTGGCCGCATACGGAGACGATCTTGCCGATGGATTGTCATTGGCCACTGCATCGCAATCGCAGAGCATCGTGAGATGATTCCTTTGCAAGTCTCACCACAAATACCGACGGTTTCGTTTGAAGAACAATGGCTCCCAAGTTCACTTTCCTACCAGTCATCGACATCAAGATTCTCGTGAGTTCATTCTTCAGGTTAGCCTATCGTCAACGCCGATAAACGCTGAACCATGGGCAGAAGTACTTGATATGCGAGTTACACCGCACGGACACCAACAGATGTTGACAGGCCAAGAAGACACCACGTTTCTTATACCCTCTTCCGATGATGATGCGCTTCAACCGACGGTCCTGCGCCAACTCCAGGGGTACTCCAGCCGAATGGATGTATCTTCCCCAGATGGATCGGAACGATCGAAGAGCCATGCTCAAATACGTTTATCACCAATCTTCCCTCCTGGCGGTGCGATTCCGACTTCTCACTCCCCGGAAAAAAGTCATTTAGTCACCTCATACGCCCTGCCCCAGAAACGGATGCTTACAGACGGTGGTAATCATGTTTGATGGCTCTTGGACGAAAGACGACATTGATCTATTTCTCTCAGATGACGCACCCCAGAAGCGAAATCGAACGTCGCGGCGTACTCTTCGTTCAGAGCCTACCACTCGCGATGTTACGCCAATCGAGGTCCCGCGTATGAATTCTGTGCCGCTGAAGAAAAGGAAAGTGTTCGATGGTGTACACGTACCAACTTTTCATGAGGTCTCGTGTCAGAAGATGGTGCAGGAAGCGAAAACGAGTAAAAATACCCTCAGCACTGGACAGGGCCTTGTGTCCGTTCCCTCATCATGTAGCCCGCAGAGAAAGAGAAGGATATCGCCATCTACTTTGCCCCCGTCTGTGGGGCCTGACGAAGATGACCTTGACTGGGAAAACTTCCGTGTCGATGCAACATCATCGGGCAAGTGCAATTTCTGCATAGAATGAGACATCTATTGACCTTTTCGCTGTACTCAGAGGTCAATGTTGATCGATCCCTAGTAGTCGGTGTTTACCCCAGCTCTCCACCGCGGAGTCAGACTTCTGCACCACATAGTATGTCAGAATATCATCGTGCCAGTCGCCTCACTCAACTAGACTGTTAGAGCGCGATGATGCGTCGTATCTTCCCTCTGGATTGACTTTGCCGAAGGCGATGCCGCAAAGCGAGAGCTCTCCATCAGCTTCCAGTCGTCGGTCCTTACGAGGGGCAAAGACTACGTCAGCAAGGCTTGACGCCCTGCGAGATATTTATGCTTCCGTCGAGAATGGTGCATCCCAGATACCCATGTCCGAACTTGTCCAGGCGACAAAGCTGGTCCACCAAATTGGTGCGGTATTGACTGAGCAAATAGGGAAGAAAATGGGTGGTCCTGGATAACAAATATCCTTCCCGTCGTTATGATCAGTTAGTACTAGCAGCACGGCGCGCGGCATGGGTCAAAAACTCGGTGAGCATTTGTCCCTCAGGGGAAAGCCTCAATAGACCGTCTTGCAATATACTTGGTGCTAGATCTGCCCTGAAGACCGAATCTAGGTCATTGCACTCAACTTTACTCTGCTTCCGCAAAGCCAATTGACAGATCCGCCATGGTGAAGAGTCAGAGCCAGAATACGACGTTGATGTCTCTGAGGGTAATGACACGCAGACTGCCTCGAACGATCTCTGCATAAGCCTAGCGGCACGAAGGGTGAACTGTTCTGGAGAACCGGCGTCGACGTGGGCCAGATTAGGATGAAGGAGGATCTCCTTTACAATAAATTGGGAGTCACCAACTCGGCACTGGACAGAGGGGGGACGCCTGAAGGCCCGAGAGTACAACATCGATCCCAGTGATTATCCATCCCGGCGATACGTGCAACTTGAATGAAGTTAAGACTTCTATCCTTGAATTGATTGATGTGACGGTTATGGACACAACTATGCAGAGGAGTAATACAAATGATAACAATGCTGTCTGGCACTAGAGTAGATGGTAGAGCGAAGATATAAAATGACTATTTACAAACTACTTGCGTAAGATGCCCGAAACGTTGCTGGCGTCGAGCAACTAGGTCTCTCGATGGGCTGGATGAGGGCGCATCATCACTCGAGGCATCATAATCAGGATCCATATATCGTCGTGGCGCCGGAGAAGCCAGGTGACGAGGTGACACTTGTCCCAGATGAGGGTCGTCATCTGAGCCTTCCAATTCAGGTACTCTGCTCCTGGGCTCCGGGAGCATTATCGAATCATCTGCGAAAGATGCTTAGACGAAAGTGCACGATTCCAAACAGTCGGCTACTTACCGCTCCCCGCAATCACTGTCTCTTCTAGTACGGTCAACGAGGAAGACAGACTCGTGTCAACGTCATCGCAGCGCTTCAATCGTTTCCTCTGTAACGCCACCGTCGCATCACCATGGGAGTCACGGAGCTTTGGCATCGATGAGGAGCGGCGGAGACCCGAAGATGTCATGGTGGTACCGACGGAGTCAGTACTAGCCCTCCTGCACATGGTACGTTGCCGAAGTTGAATATCTGCCAGTGACGGAACAACAACAGCTTCCATAACAACTCGTTGTCGTTTCCGCTTTCGGGAGATTGTGCTAGTTTGAGAGATCCCCTTTGGACCCCAGGGTTGTTCATAGTGCACTTCAGCCATTTTCGCGGGTGAAGAGAGAGTAGCTTCCACCGCCAGCTCATCTTCTAGGTCACTGTCATCGGTTGGGGGGAACTCAATGGAGGAACGGTTGAATGACGTTCGTCCCCTTTTAATTGCACTTTCTCGAGGCGATTCGTCCATTATTTGGCGTTTACCGAGGACAGACGAAGGTTTACTCTTGCTTGGCGTAGAGTATATCCCATCGAGAGCAAGCGACATGGGTAGAGGCGAAACATTTTCCTTGTCCCCCGAACCACGTGCTTTGCCGGGGGAAAGACTCGAACGAACCTTATATATCGTACGCGGTGTTGTTGGAGTCATAGGGTGAACAGGGAGGGTTCCGGCGGGTGATTTGAGCAAAAGGGACTGGAAGGATTCCGGAGTGCTCAGCGGCTTGTGGGGGCGAGGCGGGGTGGTAACACGAGAAGATCGTGAACCAGTGATAGGGGTGGAGGGCTCTGTAACAGTACAGGTGGCGGTTGGGGAAAGACTTCCGGCGGGAGTAGCAAACGATAGCCCAGGATCCATGAACGGAGTGAAAAGCGCAGGTCCGAGATGGCTTACGAATGGTGACGACGCTTTCCTGTCCTCTGAAGCCCGCGCAGTTCGTACGCTGCACAGCGAGCCAGATCCCAACCCAAGCGGTGACGAAAGTGGTGTATGAGAGGGTTCCTCGCTCTCACTGTCTGTGGATGAAAGTGCACACGCTGTAGCATCTTCGAATTCTTCGGGATCGCTGGAGGGCTCAATGTCGACCGCAGCGAGGCCCTCAGGAGCCTGCAAGAGGCAAACTCGAAGACTCTCGGGCCAACCAGCCTCTGGTTCTTTCATGTCCGCAAAGGTCATAGTCCAGAATTTGGTAAATGCATCCCTAGCAACGCTAGGTTTGTCATCCCGGCCGATGAAGACAGATTGGAGGAGAGGCGAGAGAGCCTCGAGAATCCTGAGGGTACAGGGAAGTTCTTGAATACCCAACAACGCAGTTTGGTAAAGAGGCAGCACATCCAGCGCGTATTCGACTCGCGTAAAAACGCGATACTCGTCCGATAGCCAAGCACTGACACCGTCCTGGGTGGCTTCCAGTAGGCTCAGACGCAAGTCCGCGGGACACGTATCGACCGCACGCGTGAGGGATGTGATGAGCCACATGGATGGCTTCAAGTTGCGGGGCTCTGGGGGATATGTCGAAAGTAGCGTGTCGTTGACAAGCTCAAAAACGTTGGTGGGAAGCTCTCTTATGTCGTCCATTTCGCAATGTGATAAGAGGAGGTCCGCGATGCGAGTCGAAGAAGCGAAGGCTGGACAAGGGGACTGTGCTACCACACTGGCAACATGGTCCAATACCGCCATCGCGTCCATCCCGTTATCGTTCGCCTTGTTCATAGCATGTCTGAGGAACCCGTCCCATACGCCGAACTCATCGTTGCTGAGCTCCCAAGCACTGCGATTGCTGTCGATCATTGATAAATGATCCAACAGACACCATGACCAGAGAACTTACTCGAATGGTAACCCAAGGAGAATAGCACCCCCCTCCCACGACGCCTGACAATCTGCAGTCCACCTCTCCACGAAGCAGCCCCATACTAGACTCCGCGCTCCAGGTTCATATGTCACGGTCGCATAAGATTGCAACCTCTTCGCCCAGAACTTCTCCAACTCCTCGACTTCACAGACAGCCAGGATCTCTGCGCACAACTTAGCCCACTCCTCCCTTGAGGTATCGAGAGTATCAGTCTCCCAGACAAGTTCGGATTCATCCTCGACAAGGCACTCCAGTAGCTTTGCACCACCCGCGTGAAGCAGATTGTTTGGAAAAGTGGTTCGCATGCCTGTCCAGAGTTCTCTAACGGCGCCGAGTTTCATTACAGAATTAGACCGCATTGGCATGCTTTTGGTTGCTTTCGAAGGCGAACCAATTTTCGAAGTCGGACACGCGATCAAGGTGAGGTCTAGTTCTGGATCACGGAGAATCTCTGCAAGAATGCCGACAGCTTTGAAGGCAAATTCGACAATACCATCATGGTCGTCATTACCTAAATACCAGAGGGTCAGTGAGATGGTGGGGGGATATCAATGAGTAGTTACCGACCGAGGAAGACGGCCACATTGGCTCTCAGTAAACCATTCCACGTTGCAAGCGTCTCAGACTAGCCCTCATCGTGAGCGACGGATTGTGCACATTAGTGAGACTTACTGGCAAGGAACAGTCGTCAGGTACATCCAAACAACCCAGGGTAGCTTTCCAGATCTCTATCAATTCGTTGAAGACCCAATCCCTAGACAGTTGATCACGAGTCAATGGTTGAATGTCGTTCAACTGCGGACATTCGTTGAAAATTGGTTTCACAGCAGTGGAGAGCGTCTTGTAGTCAGCAGTTAGCAACCCAGGATTTGAGGAGAACAGCGAATGTGGTAACAAGTTGTTTAAGGACCAAGATCTGCCATTGTTCTCACAGTTGACGAGAATCTTTGCAATGTCTATGGCATCGAGAGTGGTTTGACCACCTTTGTTGACCATGACCCTGACCAGGCGTAGAGCTTTCCTTAATCGATCCTCGTCATCGCAGTCGTCTCCAAGGAGCGCTGCCACAGTCGAGACACCTGTCCCCATATCGACCACGGACTTGACCAACTTCCAGAAGCTTTCCCGGGCTAGTTGAGTATCCTGCTCCTCACCGACCTCTTCATGACCTTCTCCGTCTTCAGGATAGAGCTCCAAAGGAGGTCGAAGGTATGTCCAAGCAACGCACCTCCACAGAAGACAGGCGAGGGCACGAACAGAACTCTTCTTGTTACGCATAGCAAGAGAAAGAAGTGCAGATACGGTGCGAGTAAGCTGAACATCTGTGCAAAGTGAAGGGCCAAGCAGCACGATTAGGGAAGCGAGGACGCTCAAAGCCCACACAGGGCCTTGTGCAACATGATGGGGATCAACGGTGTTGAGAGTCGTTCGGAGAGTTCGAATGATAGCAGGCTCTGTTCCGGGTTTTGCAGGACTCCGACGGGGAGAGGAAGAAACGAAGGTGGTCAAGAAGGTGAAAACAATATTCGATATGCGAGCGTGAACAGATGAAGGTGGGAGACTAACGCAGCCCAGCACGAACCCTCCAAGTGCATGGCAAGCCTGACTGCGCAAGCCCAGTGTTGGTGCCAACAAGTTCGCCAATATAGATGGCAAGAGTTCAGTGAAAGCGGGAATGAAGGTAGTCGGCTGGTGGAGAGACAAATCATGAATAGCCTGCTACAAGTCAGTTAAAAGGTTCGTTCTTTGCAATAGATGTGTACCTTGAGCCCATCGCATGCCGACCCTTTCTTTCCCTCTTTCCCAAGCTCACCTTCCATGCCACGCCGCAGAGCAAACGCAATTCGGTCGCGAGCAGGGAGTAAAACAGTTTCAGGGAGTCGCTGAACTTGTAGTAGCCAAATTGATAGCGCGCACGTCTTTCGTGCATTTGGAGTGGGTAGCTCGTCAGCCATAGGGATGGCCAGCACGCGTGCGAGCATATCGCCCAACTGAGTATCTACAGATACTTGAGTGGGTCACAGTAAATGGGTATTGCGAGGACGTACCATCAAATATTTGATAAACGGATGGCAAAGTGAACATAGCGCTGAGGAGTCGTAGAACAACATGAGTTGTTGTGCAAAGATCTCGGGCATGTTTAATTTGGGAAGCTGACATGCCCTGCTTCTTTTTCCTGGGACTTTGCTTCGGAGAAGGCAAGGAAGAAAGTACCTCTTCGTCCTCGCACACCTTGTTGCAGTCCATGGGGATATCGTCTTCTGGTGCAAGGTCGGATTTAGGCTCGACGAATGCCCTGCCAAGATCACGAACGACCGCTTCGGTGAACGCGTGTATATTCTTGCGGAGAGGCTGAAAGAGTGGCCAGGACGCGTCCGCATCTGTTGAGCTCACGACTGCGGCCCGTAATCGCGCATGCAGAATGGAATAGGCCTCGATAAGGTCGCGAAGGGTACAGTCCGGAGAGGTTATCTGCTGAACTGGCCTGGAGAGGTAGGTGAGATCAACAAGAGGGTCCTCGGGCTCCGGGGTAATCTCTCTCTGGTCCTCTTCTGGTGGCAGCAGTGAGGCATGGACACGCTTCTTTAGGATAGACCTAGTTGGTTGTTCTATGCACGAACGAGGCGGGTATGGAGCAGAGAGTGTAGGACTATAGGAGAGGATGAAATACTGATTTTGCTGCGCCCAGGCGACACGAGACCCAGGGATGCGGTTCTCCTTGTCACGGTGATGGGAGGTGGCCGGAGGTGTAAGGAGAGACATGAGGGGGAGGTGAACACGGCAACGACAACTGGGAAGCCCAGGAAGTACAAAGTGTTACTGTCGTCGTCGTCGTCGTTCTGGGCAAGGCGGAAAAGCGCAAGGGAACGACTAAAATACCAAATAATTCATGCACTCAAACACGCTAGTTTACGCGTCGCGTTCAATATTTGCTGCAGTTTTTTTACAAAGATAGATCACGTGACCGCGCCAGCTTCAACGCTCAACGCTGTCCTAAGTAACGGCCCCTCATGACCCTCATTTTATCTCGTTGAACACGATAATGATGCGGTATTGTGTTTCAGACTCGAAGGGCGCAAGTAACTCATCCAGGCTAACATTCACCGCAGATAGCGCGGAGTACAAATACACGCGACTGGTGTCTCGTTGACGTCGGCTTCCCCTTGCCACGTCTATCCTGATCCTCACGCGTATCTTAAAATTGTCACCTTACTTGCGCTTGCAACCTCCCTCCCGGCATCACCAACCCTACCGGCAAATATATCTCGTCGAGAACCAAGTCATCCAATTACGTTGGCCACTGACCCGGTTCAACCAGCACGAGCAATGAGCAGGCTCTCAGAGTATCCTCTGGCTAGCGGTTTCAGTCTTCAAAATGGGCAAGTCGATATTAAGTTCCCCCTTTGCCTCTGGGAGCTACCAAGTCGTCTGTAAGTCAATCTGCATGAACAAATACCATAGCTGCCTTGCTCTTTTGAGCGTTGTGCACTCTGGCAACTACAGCCCCACCTTCACCGTTCCCGAGCAGTGAAATCAATCCAGGCTACCCATTATCTCATGCATACTCGACGAGCGCAATGATCTTGCGCGGATATTGTTGATAACATTCCTAACCCAAAAATGTCGATTTTTTGATACCAACAGCGGAAGCCTTTTTTTTTGAGTCGTATTTTCGGATGAAATTACTACAAGCTTTCGGAATAAATAAATTGTGGTTTAGTAAAGCACTGTACTAGTTTCGGTCAATCATACTAGCCAACTTGAAACCTCGGAGTATGGCTCGTCCACCACGTTCCTCCCATAGGGCAACCCAGCCGACGACTTCCAAGCATGAAAACGTTCGGCAGTCAAAAACAAGGGTTGCCAAACAAGCTCGACCGAAAGCCATCGACTTCTTGTCGGAATCAGAAGGTGCTGCCAGTGAACCCGCGCATTCCACCATAGCGCGACTTCAGGAAGCTCAGGATGTCGAAAGTGACGACGAAGACGAAGACACCAACGGGGACTCGGACAGAGATGAAGAGGACATCGACGCCCCACGCGTTGCTCAATGGATCAATGACGAGGAACTCGAGCTGCAAGAGCAAATGGACGATGCCTCTGCCAGTCAAGACTCCGAGGGGGCCGAGGACGACAATCACAGTGCAAATGAAGCAGGGCCTTCACGGAGATTGGTGAGCACCTCATGTGTGATCCAGCTCTACGCATCTGCTGACTCGTATACGTTTGCTAAAGCGATCTCTCGAAGATGGTCAGTGTATCTGCTACGTTTCGTTGTCTAGGTAAACTGATGGTACTGATGTAGACCTCTCTACGCTCCCTCTCGGTACGCTTCGGAGTGCTCAACGTTCTCTTGCCCAAGCCCAAGCGCTCAGCGACACCGAGTCGGATTCCGAAGAGCAGTCTGAAGGCGACTCCAGCGCGTCGGAGGATGAAGACTCGATCCCTCATCCAGTCAAAGGAAAGGTCAAGGAAAAACCTGGTCAACCGGCAAAGAATGACCTAACCAAGCGAACGAATAAGCACGCGTAGGCACCTGCTGGTTCCTGTCATGTCTAACATATATATCCCGCTGTGCAGGCCGGTCGAAGTAACCTCTAAGCGCCCGGTGAGCCGCCGGAGGATCGTCGTTGACGACAAGCTGGCGGTACGTGTTTCCGGTGGTTGACGTTTTACCCTCAATATTGATCGGCTATCAGAAATCGAGGGACCCGCGTTTCATGCATGCAGCGGGTCGTTATGACCCCTCAAAGTTCAAACAGCAATACGACTTTCTGCCGGGTTTACGCAATGATGAGCTTTCGACCCTGCGTGAACATGTGAAACGCGCGCGCAAGCTTGTTGCGAATTCCCCCTCGCATCTTAGAGCGGAGCGTGAAGAAGAGGTGGAGCGGCTCGAGCATGCGATGAAGAGGGCGGAGAGCTCCGTTAACTTGGACACTCGGGAGCGCGTAGAACTCAAGGCACTCCAGTCCGCCCAGCAGACAGAAAAGGAAAAGAGAAAGGAAGGGAAAGCCGGGTGGTGGATGAAACAGTGTAAGTCCAGCATACAGCTTCAAATTTCTTGGCATTCACATATCCGTTATTTGTCTTTCAATGTCACAGCTGAACAGAAAAAACTCTTGGCAAAAGCCCGCCTTGATGCCATCGCATCGGTTGGCGGAAAGCAGGCGGTGAAGAAAGCGATAGAAAAGAAGCAAAAGAAGATTGGCCAAAAGGAGAAAAAAATGCGCCCGTTTCCTCGGAGCGAAGGAGGCGAATGGTCAAACGGCAAGAGAAGACGGTCAGTCGACTCGGGGAGAGGAGTGAAGCGACGCAAGGTTGTATAGTTTCAAGGGAACATGTACTTTCAACGATACCCGCTTGGCATCGTTGGGTCAGTAGCTTACCATCACAGCGCTTGATTCATGGAGTGGTATTATCGATTGCCTATGGTAATTGGTTCCGTTGATTACTGCTACTTCAAGTTCTCGATCAGAATGCACCCGTGAGTGAAACGCCCGACAAGATGGAAACAATGATGGGTATACTAAAGGGAGTGAATGAGAAGGTAATGTCTAAAAAAATAAGGCAAGGAACTAAGCGGATGCGATCGCGATGGTAGATAAAATGTCCTCTTGTTCATACAGCGGCAAGTAAACGCCAAGATGTATATGCGCTAAGCGGGAAAGTCGCTCTGCGAGTGAGCGTATCTCGTCAGCAAGGGGCTCCATGCCTGAAGCCAGGCCTGATGGCGCAGAAACCCCGTTTTCAGCAGTCTTGGTGTGAGGGGCCAACGAGTCTCTAGGTGGATAGGCGATGGAAATGACTTGGTTGAATACTGCGTCACGGATTCTGTTCTTGAGCATGGTACTGAGTGCTGAGTTTGGCCGCACATGTGTTTCAGCCCACCGTTCGGCAAGCTTTAGCACACGTTCATCGGGAGCGTGGAAATGTGACATATGACCGTCCGCTGAGGGATGTGAGCGGCTGGAAGAACCGATTTGCGCTTCCTTGGCTCGGAGTGCCACCTGAAGCACGATGTCCTGCTTGGTCTTGCACCATTTCTCGCGGTCAGCATCGGAAATAGACGATTGTTCCACGTTCCCATATTTGAAGCACTGCCCGAGATGCGATGATGAAATATCTCTTATCTCCTTTTTGAGTTTGAGCAGCTCAGCATCGCTCACGCGTGACTGATCTCGCGGAACGCCCGGCAAGTCACCGGTATCCGAGAACACGAGCTGGCGGTACAGCAGCAAAAACATGTACATGGCAGCCGTGTCAGCTGCATCGGCTGCTAAAACCAGCAGGCGTGCGCTGTCGAGATAGGTGGTTTCAGGGTGCAAGGGCAAGGGGCACATGGCTTGGATGGCAGTGGATGACGAGGTCTGCGGAGTTGATGGTCCGGAGGAAGGTGGGTTGAAAACGAGGTCAGTCAGGCCCTTGAGCACGCTGACGTATGTCTTCTGCGTGTACGAAAGGCTACCATAATGGAGCGACCCAGAGGGGAAGGAGGGGTGAACGAAAATAGGTGATGCGAGCAGCTGGCGGTGGGATGACTTGATCCATTCCCGTGTGACATCAAGGGACGAACTCAATCCTTTGCGGCTTTTGAAAGCCTTGAGCTCGTACTGACCCGAACTGTCGATGAGAAAAGGGCGTAGGGTTTGTAATTGATGGTTGGCAATGTCCTAGGATCATACGTTAGCATGCAAAATGAAAAACCCATCAGACGAACAGACAAGTTTCATGAGCTCCAGAATGTCGAGACACATTCGCACTGCTTTGACGGCGTCCGCTTTACTGCCTCCACCTCCAGGCGCACAGGACTTTGCAACCTCGACCATGGCATCGACGGCACGGTCGCGCATCGGTGCACAGTGGCTCTTGAGAGTTTGACCGATGACGATAAAGAGGCCAGAGGGATCGAAGAGATTGTGTTGAAGTTCCTGGTGAATGAGCTCCGGGTCGAAAACGGATCGGAGATGCGTAGCTTGCGCAGCGTGTCTCTCGATCTGTGCTTGAAAAGTGGAAGGATTGGCGTATGTGTCTGAGATACTTGTGAGAGGTTGAATGACGAAGAGGAGAACTTCCAGGAATTCTGTTAGCAGTATGCGGATTCGTGAGGGCATCCGGAGAGTGAGAACACGGCGGGAGGTCGAATAGGTGAGGACGGGATTCTGAGGTGGGAGAGGGACGCGACGACAGACACAGACACAATCCGATGGGCTCCATTGCATGTCAAAGGAGATGCATGTGCACCCAGTTTCGAGTTCCTGTGCGACAGCACGCCAGTACCTATCCGAGAGCTCACGCTTTTTCCGGCCAGAAGTAGGTCTGAACTGCAGCCCGGCGTCAAAGAGGAGGTCATGGCCTGTTGGAAATGAATGAGAGAGGTGGTGACAGAAATGAGAGAGCAGAGACGTACGAAGCTGTGGATTACGCAGGATAGCACTCAGATCCAATTCCTTGAGCGTCTGTCGATTAATCAACGGATGTAGGGATGGTATATGTGGGGAAGCAAGATCTATATGCGGAAAGGGAGGTTGTAAAGCGGGATGCAGGCTGCCTGCGGAGGGGGGATGTGGCTCGATCCTGAGAACAGGCGGATGGGAAGAGGGAGAGGAGGGAGAGAGAGATTCGCGGTGTTCGGCTCTTCTGCGGGAACGACGAGTGGGGGTGTGGGGGGGCAACGACGCTCGAGATGAGGGATGTCTGTCGGAAGGACGAGGGTGTGTCTTGGGGAGGTGATTTGTGTCGATCCGTGGACGCTTTTGGAACCGGTCATGGACAGGATCGGTGTTGAGGGGGGACACGGGAGGGGAGTCGGTTGGGGAATGATCCGAGGGCCAGACTGCATGGGCGGTGTCGGTGGAGAGCCAAGGGCCGGTTGGGGGTTGCCTTGGTGCATGGGAGGGGCGGTGAGGAGAGGAGGGGCGGTCGACTAGGATGGGATCGGTGGGAGACTGGGAGGATTGTGAGATGGGATGCTGGGCATCGTCGTCTGGGTCAGCCTTTCGTTTTCTGCAGTTTAGTTCTTGGAGAGGATGGCCAAGGTCGCTCATAGAGGGAGGGAGGGAACTTTGTGGGGGCTGTTGAGCTCGAGATAAAAAGAAGAGCGTGAGGAGTGCGGGTGGGTGGATATATAAGTGCCGTGGAGAGAACAGCCGAAGTAGGTGAGACTCAGGGCTAACACATGGAATCAAGACACGACGGAAACAGACCTGGCGTGCACCAGGAAGGCGGGGGGAGGCCCTGGTTGCCTGGCAGATACCTGGTGGTGTGCAAGTGAGTGACGGAAGGAGGATGAAAGCGGGTAAAAGCCAAGGTTTGCGGCACTGGCAGGCTGCCACGCTGTCAGGCTGAGCTGACAATAATAAAAATGAGGATCGCGGCGAGTCTGACGCTGATACCTAATCCGCTACCAAACGTGTCTGAACTTGCCCTCTCCACGATTGACTTTCGCATCTTATCGATAATAATCGCATCGAACCCTCTACATGATTATCTACGCATCAATGAGCTTCCCCTCCTCCTCGCCCTCTTCCCCCCCTGCCTTCTTCGTCGCCTTCCGTCCATAGAATTCTGCGATAATCTTCGGGTTGATGCGGTTCAGCTGCTCTTTCGGGAAGATGCGCAACAGCGTCCACGCCAGCTCCAGCGAATCAAATATCGTCCGTGACTCGTACGGTCCTGCGCACACATCTCGTCAGCCACCACCGTCCACGGCCAAGAGAGATCGCACTCGCCTTGCCCGACAAACTGGCGCTCAAATTTGTCCAGGAACTCCAACGCCAGCTTATCCTCGCCCGACAACGCTTCCTCGCCAACGACCGCTTTCATCGCGGCCGCGTCTCTCCCTATCGCGTACTTGGCGTACTACATACACGTGGCCGCGTGAATAACAACACCATGGAGAGAATCAAGGCACGACACACCAGCTGGTTCGATACGTCACCATGGTCTTTCCTCGTGAGTTTCTCGCCGATCGCACTCTTCATCAGCCGCGAAAGTGACGGTAGCACATTAATGGGGGGATATATTTGTCTGTTGTGCAATTGGCGATCGACGAATATTTGCCCTTCGGTAATGTACCCTGTCAGGTCAGGAATGGGGTGCGTTATGTCTGCATGATCGGTATCAGTCAGCGGAGCCTGGGAATTGTGGAAAAGAAGCACCGTCGTTGGGCATGGTCAGGATGGGAATTTGAGTAATCGAACCGTTCCGCCCCTCGACACGACCAGCACGTTCATAAATCGTCGACAAGTCAGTGTACATGTATCCCGGGTAGCCTCGACGCCCCGGCACTTCTTCACGGGCTGCGGATACCTGCCATTTGGAAATAATGAGTACACCAAATAACCAATGGCAATACAAGCATTTCTATCATTCAACGAATCAAAACGCACTTCACGCAGGGCGTCTGCATACGACGACATGTCAGTCAATATAACCAACACATGTTTCTCCAATTGGTAGGCGTAGTATTCGGCAGTCGTCAACGCAAGTCGAGGCGTAATGATACGCTCAATGGTGGGATCGTTGGCCAGGTTAAGGAACAGCGTGACCCGATCAAGACTTCCGTTGGACTCAAAGTCCTCTTTGAAGAACCGTGCCGTCTCCATGTTGACACCCATAGCGGCAAACACCACCGAAAAGTTGTCTTCGTGACCGTCATGCACATCTTTCGTGGGACGCTTCACCAGGCCGGCTTGACGTACAATTTGCGCCGCAATCTGACGTTAGTGTCAAAGATAGGCACAAAGAAGTCAACATTATGGCTACCTCGTTGTGTGGTAGACCTGCGGCTGAGAAGATAGGGATCTTCTGTCCGCGGGCAATGGAATTCATGGTGTCGATGGTGGAAATCCCAGTTTGTATCATCTCCTCAGGGTATATCCGAGAATACGGGTTGATGGGTGAGCCTAAACTAAACCTTGTAGGGGAACGAGATGCGAAAGCGGCGAAATAAACCCACCGTTGATGTCGAGGTAATCTTCCGCAAAGACTTTTGGGCCTTGGTCGATAGGATTTCCGGAACCGTTGAAGATGCGACCCAGCATGTCTTCTGCGACGGGGAGTTTCATGCTGCTGCCCGTAAATTCGACATGAGTGGCTTTGACGTCTACCCCTGACGTGCCCTCGAAGACTTGTACAATGGCCTTTTTCCCTTGGACCTCCAGCACTTGACCGCCTCTCTTGGAACCGTCCGGAAGAGTCAACTGTACGATCTCGTTGTACGAGGGGAACTGATCGGGTGTTAGCCCCGTTATCACGTCAAGGGTCTCGTGGTCTCTACCTTGACATTGTCCAGGACAACAAGCGGGCTGCAAAGTAATCAATTAGAGGTACACGAGCACACTTTAATTTGGTCTTTACCCGTTGATGGCAGATACTGTGCGATAATCTGGACAAATACTGTCGGACCAAGACAGCAAGGGACGGAGTTGTAGGGAACATACCGAGATGAGGTTGCACGCGATATTCGCGTGTCACCGCAGCAGCGTTGATTGCAGCTAATTCGCTGTCACTGATGTGAGGGTCGACAACCATGACCGCACTCTCCAACCTGGCTCTCCGTCCCCGAGTTGGATGGCCAAGCATACTGCCGAAATTCCCACGCCTGAAATGGCTGGCACTCGCGCAATGGCTGTCTGTTTGACGAATCGTACATATTACATTACAACGCCTCCATTCCTGACGCAAGTGCATCCACCAGGCCTCGTGCCATGTCCTTCACCATATCCACATCCCCAGACGACCTGTCAAACACGCACTCAGCTCCACAACTCAACCATTCTCTTAATCGATCGTACCATTCCGTTTCGAGAAGAATTTCCTCGGCTCGCTCGTCTGCCTCCCAACCTAGATCCTTGCTCTGCAGCACAATGTATAGGTGCTCTGCGGTGCTTGATCGAACCTGAGCAGGCACGTATAATATTCGCTGCCCTTCCCTGACGATCGGGAAAGATACATACTCTGGGGTAAGGATGGGTAAGGAACTCGGCGATTTTGGATAGGCACGCTTTCGCAACCGACGGAAGCGTCAAGAGGTTGACAGCTCTGTAGCGCCGCCATTTTGAGAGATCACCTCGGGACAACCCGCGTTAATGAAATGTGACTTACATCTTCATCGACTCCTGGAGCCTTTGGACGTTCTTGACACGCAACACGTTTTTGCAGGAGAATGACATCAGGGCCTCAACACTATACAATGTCAGTTAACACACGCCACTGAATGCAGCCTGCTTACCATGCGGCACCTCTCTCAGACTCCGAGAGAGAGACCAAGGCGTCTTCCTCAAACAACATATTGAATGTTTGCAGAACTGGTATTATGATATGGTTGGAAGTCGGTTTCGACTGAACCAAGTCGATGAGGTCGCTTGCAAATTCTGAAAGGCTGTATTCCGCCTCAGAGAAAGCAGTCAGGGGTAATGTTTTCGTATAACTAGCGAGACTCATTGATGCAGGCCGTTGCTAAGTAAATAAGATCTAAGCATGCTGTCGAAACCCACTACAGCGGAAAGCAACATACCGTACTGCCCGTCCTCGTGGCGACGCTCAACACTAAGCCACTTAACAGCGATCTCCGATACTCCGGTATTTCGAGGATCTTGACCGCCTTTGGGAACAACCACACACCATCACTCCAGCTGCCGTTGTCATTGCCGCTCTCGCTGCAGAAAATTGTTCATCGAATACCTCTGCTCCTCGAAGAAATTACTCACATGAAAAATAACTCTTCCATCAGCTCGATATTTTTTATCCTCCACCTTTCTGCATGTTCCGTAGCAGGGAGCTGGAGCTTTGAGATGCGCATAAAACATTCGCCAGAAATCTGGCGGACATTGTCGAGCCTTTCTACACCTTGCCGAAGAATACGTCCAATGGCAGCGTGGTATCTATGGGAAGGTAAAAAAGACGGAAAATCCGGCAGGTTGCCAGAAACGCGGAATAGATCCTCGATGACTGAACTCAAGCCACGGATGCAAGCGATGCGTATCCATGATCCTACGTCTCCACGCTCGTCCGTAGTGTAGTCCTCCAGCCCACTGTCTAGTGCATCGAACAAAGCACAGACCTCACTTGATCGGAAATCTACACCTGGGTGGTAAGACGTGGGATATTTCCACAACAGAGTGGAACGTACGTTCCGCCAGCCTCGGCGTTATGTTTGTGAAGATCTTCGGGATAGCCAGGTAACAATTTCGGCGCGCTTCGACATTTGTTATTCTAGCTGCAGACTGTAATCACCGGTTTCATGAAGGTAACATGTGGAGACTGTGGATGGAATCCAATTCCTCACCTCTGAACTGATGCTTTCCAGCAAGCAATCCACTGCTTCGGGGAGAACATGAGGATGTACATCGTAGTCTAGGACACCCAACACATGCCCCAAACTCTGCTGCAACGATGGGGACCCGTGTCTGAACTCTCTGATCAATGTGCAGAAAGCCGTCCAAATTAGTATACACTGCACAGTACATGCGCAATATGCCCCCCCAAAAAAAACTTATCTTTGTACCAATACAGAACAGTCCACGAGAGAACTCATTGTGGCCACTGCGGTTGCAGCTGCCTCTTGCACGTTATTACCCCTGTGGCGGAGCCCTTGGTCGATGAGATAACGCCAATCTGGGACAAGCGATTGGCCTTGGGCTTGTTGTGCTTCCTGCTGGGTTATACTGACGGCGATGAGACTGCAAGTCGCACTGAGCACTTGCTCGTTCCGAGGCGCAAGGATAATATCCTTTGGGATATGCCCGATGAGACCGAAAATCTTATGCAGGATGTTCTGATAAGTAAATGTGATATCGTAGTGGTTCGACTGACCTCTCGCCTTTTCTCGTCTCCTTCGGGGCCAAATCGTCGTCGATAAGCATCTGCGAGTTCTGCGAGTGCCAAAATTACACCATGAATATCCGTACTATCCACCGAACGCAGCAGCAGTGCCTAGCCAATCTCGGTTCAATATCATTATTACCTTAAGGATCGTGACTTACCAATCGCGATACACACGTCGGCCCCAGCGACGCGAGGTCCATCTCGCATATCAGCCTCAAGGACTTGGCACCCAATTGCCTCATCGCAACATCCCAGTGACGCAGTGTAATCGAAATCAGGTGGTCGATGAGACCGGATCGGTATTCGATATGCCTACCATTGTGAAAATGGGTGGACGACGAACTCAGCAAAAGGTCAACCTACTCAGCTACGTGTGGAGCGGCTGTGAGGAACGCGTTGCGCCGTATGTTCACAGAGTAAAAGTCCGTTTTACGGAGCACGTCGATGCCATGAGCAAACAAACCCTGAACCCGCAAGAGAATGGTCAGAGTGCTTGAGTAGGCAGGAAGCATGACGGCGCCGCACCATCCTGCCTACGTGTTCTTGGAATGCAGCACTTGCGGCTCTCCGGATTGATACATCACGATCGAAGAGAGAGACAGAAACAAGGCTCTGTGCTAGCCTGGCAGCATGTGGGGAAAGGCTGGATGCATCCTGAGCCCTTGCCAAGGCCCAGATGACGTAGGCCGCGGCATCTCGCACATTGGAACCGATTGAATGTGCACCTTTACGAATGTCAAAGTAAAGGGCCTGTTGGGCGATAAAATAAACTTCTGCATCCCATCCAGGCTCGTGTCCTTGCCTTGGATAACCAATCAAGCAATTGTGGCAACAACGATGGTTGCACGAGGCCTCTGCGTGCCATCTCGGCGGTCGCCAGACATGCACCATGCCATGTCGCCTCGGCGACAGATGACATGTCGTAGATAGAAGCACCCGCGATGCTGTGTATGGAAAATAAGTTTAATATCGTCTGAAGCACTTGCGCTGAGAAATCATTTGGTAGACGCTGCGCAAGCCTGCCAATACCCTTGGCCGCTGACCATCGAACCACAGTATCCTATTAAGAAAGAATTTCAACTAAAAGGTAAGAGGCAACAGCACTGAATTACCTTGTCTTGCAGGGAGCTGAATAGTGCTTGTAAGATAATTTCGATTTCCTCCGGAACGTCTATGTCGTCATCGTCGTCATCCATTTGGATTTTCTCCTGACCTTCCGTTCTTTCCAGTGCGCGAACTGGTGGAACGTCTCAGACTATACCTTTCCTGCGCACAAAAATACACTTGCCGTTGATCCTGCAGTTGTTTGTCCTGGGAGGAATTAGCCGGAGTCCTACCCTTGATAAAAGTTTCGCCCGGTATTTGCGAACCAGGGTATTGTTCATCAAAGCCTCACTCCTCCCTATGTTCTCCGATATTTCTAACAGCGTAAAAGTGGCCGACCGGGACTCCTCCAGAGCTCCAGACTTGATGAATTCACATAGTACTTGCAAGACACCAATAGCCTACCATTGTCAGGCCATGCGGATGGTAACTATAGCACACTCACCGACAGAAGTTGCTTCGTTTCCTGCAGCACAGAGATGGACCATGTGAGGAAGGCTGAAAATTGTTGTTTGGCATCTTTTCTATCCTCAGCTTAGCATTTCCTCAAAATCATACGGCAGAACATACCGCATATACAGTCGTGAAAGGAGCACTGCTGCACCTTCCCGCTCTAGACCTGCATAGTCCAGGTACCGCTTGCCGGTGGCCTCAAGTGTATTAGCCGTTCGCCCTTTGTGGCCGGGTTCGTCGAACTGTTCTAGATCGAATGGAATTCTGCACACTAGAGAGAGCCACAGCAGTACAACATAACGCAGGGACCATTGAGATGGATGAGCAGCGGGCCCGGTGGGCAAACGAATAAAGTCGATGGCGATGGTCACGTCTGCGATTTCATGGGGAAAAAACCTAGCTGCTAATCCTAAGGACACAGCGCTCATTGCAGCAGAATGGACTAATTCACTGACTGATTGTTTTGTATCCTCTAAACTTGATGTAATCGTACAGCAAATCAGCTAGGCGTCCCACTCGAGTCATGGAAGATGTGACCGATAAGTTGGATGTGCATGCTCTGGCGTGTGTCCTCAAGCATTCTGCAACGGGAATGACGAGGACCTCGAGGAAAGGGTCCAGGAGATGAGATTGTTCTTGGTACTCGCCTAGCTGCTCGATGCTTGATTGTTGACGTTGTGAGGCATTATCAAGGAACATACGCACTATCAAGCTAAGCCTCCGTAAAACGTCGAGCTCTGCTCTGCTCTCTTCGAGTGTGGGTTCGGCTGTCAAGTCGACCGCGAGCAATGTATTCTGAAGGGAAACAAATTCATCGCGACGTTCAAAAGACGCGTATAGCCTTCCTTCATCTGTGGGTTCGTCCGCCATCAGAAGTTGGCAAGGGTCAAGCTAAGACTGGGCCTAGTGTCAATGTATGGCATGTATCGTCATTACGTCAGCGACACGGTCTCGACTCTCGACCAACGCGACCAGCGTAAATGAACATGCCTTTGCCTGAGCAGAACATTCGCAGTGTAAAGCGAAGAAGACCAAATGACGAAGAATTAGAGGTACTTCAACCTCCCCCACTGCTTGTCTCGCGATACTAACGACATCATAAGGAAGACAAAGAGGCCAAGCTGCGCCGAAAACTGGCACGTCTTTCACGTCGATTTCTAGAACAATCAACAGACCAACACTGCCCATTCTCAAGCACCACGCTCTCAGGGAACTTCGTAAAGTCATTAAGAAGGCGAGGACCTTCGAGGTACAAAAGACTCTGAAGAAACTGAAAGAGGCTCGGTGAGTTAGTGTGAACTTGCCGCTGCAAAAATTAACTTAATGTCTCTTGGAATTTAGGCGCAAGGATCCAGAGAGCGACGTGATAAAGGACCTGGGGGCTCAGTTGGAAATATTGAAGGTGGGTGAAATGAAGACCTGGATGCAACTACCGCCCAGAATTTAACATGCAGGTTGTAGCATCTCGGCTACGACCAACTTGCCCACTCGGCGCTCATGACTAAGCTCAAGAAGGACAAGACCCTCTCCGCGAACCCATCAATACAAGCTATTTCAGTAGAATTAGCCTCGAATCTAGTCACTCCCGGAGCACCAGGGACTCCGACGGCTAAAGTTCAAAGCCGCATACTGAGCTCCAAAGTCCTCGCATCGGAGGTTGTGTTGATGGTGGAAACTCTGAGAACGTTCGTGCATCCTTCCGTGGGATCGGAAGTCATCGAGGAAGCCGCAGAAAACCCTCACGCATCGCCAAATATTTCGAAAAGGAGGAGGACGGGAACTGGCCATAAGAAAGATGAAATCTCGTCCAAAGACATTAATACCGCGAATCCGTCCGGCGAAGGGAGCGATGGAGGATATGAAAATACAAGTGACGATGAAGCGACCTCAGAAGCGGATGACGGTTGGGAATCTGGTACAGTTGATGCGCCATCAGGAACAGATGGCTCTGTGGCAGGATTGGCGGATGAACACGCTTCAGAGACTCCCAAGAGCAGAAAACCACGACCCCAGGGCCAATCCGAATTTCTCCCTTCGCTTTCGGTTGGCTTCGCTCGAGGCGATTCGGGCAGCGAATTTAGCGATAGTGAAACAAGATTGGTCGATGGAATGAAAAAGAATCGTCGTGGTCAACGGGCACGTAGGGCGTAAGTATATCTGTTTAACTGTTCCAGCTCAGCTGGCTGTACGTCGTTCTAATTCCCTGCGCACTTAGGATATGGGAGAAAAAATTCGGGAAAAACGCCAATCACATCAAGAAACGGCAACAGACGGTGCGCGGGTCAAAGCCTCACCTACCCGGCTCCGTCCGGATTGATCGGCGATCTGGAAAGGGAAACTCGTCTTCCCGACCTGGTCGCACCCCAATACCTTCTCGTGCACCTCCCCATGCCCATGAACAAGTCAGCAGACCAACTCCGGGAGGGTCTGAAGGCGTCAAATTTTCAGAGTCGACTAAAGGACAGTCGAAACGCATTGGACGCAAAGGTGATCTTCGGGAAAACCAGGGGAAATGGCGGCTGCATCCATCGTGGGAGGCCAAAAGGAAACTACAGGCGGCCAGTATCGTACCTTCTCAGGGAACGAAGATCGTGTTTTCTGAGTCGTAGCCTCGCTATCAGCCCAATCTTCAACGTTTCAACGGCTATCATTTATCCGTGACCATCGTGAACACTTTTTCTACTTCGACTCGCTTGGGTTAACTCATACAAGTCTGTCACTGACAAGAGACTACATGACATATTCATAATTTTGGATCACTGCAAAGTGTGTAGACCAGGAGAGGTGGATATCGGTTGTCGGATAGGAAAGCACGGCGTTAACCTGATAGCTAGATCGAAGAGCGGATGGATATAACCTGGGCATTCAATGCCGAGGTTCGTGGATTGCACACATGTGCTTTTTACCCCCTTGCAATCTACATGCACGAGAGCACCACATGTCATCGCAACGAGGACATCGCGGAAAATTTGCACCTGCTTTCATGCATGTGGAACATATCGTCCTGCGAGAAAGCTTCGAGCCTTTTTCGACAGCTGCAAGAACAGGATGGAGTTTGGTTGCATTGTCTACCAATGGAGATGGGAGGAAGATGGGAGGGGAAGAAGCTACCGTATCCCTGGAGGGACCGCCCCAGTCGAAATCAATCAACAAGGTGCGGGTGATGGACGGGCTCTGTCTAGAACCCGACAGGGGTTGAAAGAATGAGAGTGGTGAATCGGGAGGTGTATCATAGCCACAGTCAAGATCACGCTGCTTGGCGCAGCGTTTACCCGGCCCTGGGATATCCAGGCTGAGGTGGGACTGGAGCCAAAGAGCGGCAGGGATAGTGGTTGTGAATGATCCATAGACATTGGTGTGGCCTTCTGTGGGTTCTGCGAGTGGTGAGCTTTGATTTATTTTTGCGTAGATAGAGGTCATAGAGGATTGAGATGTTGTGGAAGAACATGAAGTACTCCATGTCCGACTTCGGCGACGCGCCATGGGAACAATGGAGGCCTGCGTTGGGGAACGATCATGAGCTGACAGGCGAGGGATACAAAGACGTGCTTACTTGATCCGGGGACGGTATGGAAGAAGCGATGGAAAGAGAATCGCGCATGGCGTGCAAGGTATATGTACCCCTCACAACTGAACGGCGATGTCACTCGCAGGACGGATCGATGAGAACAAGAAATACTTTAGCGAGGAGCGGTAACCCGTCCGCCGACTGGATGGGAAGGGAATAAAGCTGAGCCTGTAAGAAGTGAATATATCTAAGGAATGACCCTGCACTGAATATGCGCGGGTAGAGCGCTGCGAGAGGAGAGAAAAGTGGGCACACGACACCTTTTATGCCGGAATTGTAACCCCATCCGCTCACGAGAGGCGTAATTGAAAGTAGGTCTGGGAAAACTTAAAACGGAGAAGGGGACCCGTGGTCAGTCACATATGAATAAGAATTGGGCATTCTGGGCACCATCGTGGTCGCAAGGATCACTACGGAGGAGATTGGGGGTAGTTGAAACGTTATTTGGATGCTCAATGGATTCCGGAATGTACCTTAACGATATGACAAAGGCGAGCACTCGTCCGGTCTCGTCCCAGGTTGACGCCTGGAGGACTCAGAGGAGGGGGTGGCGGATGAAAAGACAAACAAGACAAAATAGGGAAAGACTGAGCGAGCCCTACGACGACCCGCAGAGCGCATACAATCACCTCCGCATACAATCATCCCGCAGACGTGACCACCCGCCACATCCTTCTTTCCTTTCGCCTCTCCGAACGACCTTTTTGGTACCATTCTTTACGTCTTAACAAGGCATGGTGAGTCCATCACGATCCACATTTGCCGCATCTCTCCCGTTCACCATTGCTTGCGTACTTGCTTCCAGGGCCAGACACTTTCATCGCCCGGTCAGTATCCCCCCTCTCCCCCCGCATCCCCCATCGTCGTTCTCTCCCCCCCATCCATCCATTTTTCACTTATCGCCCGTACCCTTAGCCACCGAAAAGAAATCTGAGTCTGCCGAAGATGATCGCCTGCTCTTCGCAGTCTCAGAGATGCAAGGATGGAGAATCAGTGCGTCTCTCCCGACTTTCCTCCCCTCTTTGCTCACCACCAGATCGTTTTTCCTGTCTATCCAGCCATGGAGGACGCTCACGCCGCTGTACTGACCTTGGAAGACGGCACCAAAGAAAAAAATGCATTTTTCGGTGTTTATGATGGCCATGGCGGTAAAAATTTCTGTTGTTTTTCGTCCTCACTCTTACTCCCCACTCACAGGCAACACTGTTGCTAAATTTGCCGGAAAAAATGTCCATAAGCGTCTTCTCGCAGAAGAAGCATATCGCGAGAAGCGTTACGCCGAGGCGATGAAAAGGGCTTTTCTGGGAACCGACGAAGATCTTCTTGCCGGTACGTTTTTCCCTCATCGTTCAAGGACTGTTACATGACATCAATTCCCAAAGATCCAGCTCATACGCGCGATCCGTCTGGATGCACGGCCGTCGCCGCCCTATTAACGCATGATTTGAAAATTTATGTCGTACGTCATGACTTCGATCGCTCGCTGCATTGACCTTTCACACTTTTTTTCAGGCTAATGCTGGCGACTCGCGGTCGGTCCTTAGCGTTAAAGGGGAAGTCAAGCCTCTGAGCTTCGATCATAAGCCCGCTAATGATAGTATGTTCTGCTCTGTTATCTTGTCCGCTCTCATTAAATTGACACTCATCTGCAGCCGAGCGAGCCCGCATCGTCGGTGCAGGCGGATATATTGAATACGGACGTGTAAATGGTATGTACTCCGATTCCTTCCCGATTATATAGCTTACGCAGGGCATCTCAAGGAAATCTCGCGTTGTCAAGAGCACTGGGCGATTTCGAGTTCAAAAAAAATTACTCTTTGATTCCCCAGAAGCAAGTCATCACCTCTGACCCTGACATCACCGTGCATGAAATAACGGGTGAAGACGAGTTCCTTGTATTGGCTTGTGACGGTCTGTCTGCTTCATATGCGTCCATGCATACGCTCATGTTCATTCCGTCGTGGCAGGGATCTGGGATTGTCTCACCTCTCAACAAGTCGTTGATTTCATCCGGCTGAGAGTCTCCGAGGGAAAAGAACTCAGTGAAATAGGCGAGGAGATCTGCGAACACTGCCTTGCCCCTGATACATCTTCAGGGAATGGTATCGGTTGCGACAACATGACAGTCCTGATTGTTGCGATGCTCAATGGAAAGACGAAGCAAGAGTGGTACAATTGGATTACCGATCGCGTAAAAACTGGCTACGGCTTTAGTACGCCCAACACCATCCCACAGATCTACACCCCTGCCCGACTCATGGCGTACAAAGCGAGGCGAGAGGCTCAAGGGGAACGCGAGCGACTACGGAGTCAGCGAGGTGAAGATTTTAATCCCCCACCGGCATTGTTCGGATCCACTGCATTCACAGGTTTCGCTCGTGTCTTGGGGAGCACAGGTGGAATCTCCTTTAGTCCAAGTACTGGGATAGTAGCTGATGGCGGTGCTCGGCTCATGTTTGCCACTTCTGACGATGAAGAGGATAGTGGTGATGAGATGGAAACAGAGACTGGCCGGTCATTTTTCGGCGATTCTTTTGGTCTTGGACGGTCAGTGGATCCTGCTGCGTCCCTGCGGGATCGTTTGGCTGCGTATGAGAAGGACATGAAGGACGGGCCTGATGACGGGTTGGACGGAAGTATTGGTACTAATTCACGGCTGGTGGAGATTGACGATGAAGACGTTGATGGCCCGTTTAGCCAAATCAACGGTGACGTACCCAAGCTTACCCCTGATTCACCTCATTCGGAAGAGCAATCGCTGCCATCCAAAGCGCCTTCCGTTCCACCGCTCAAGTTGAACGGTGACGTTACACCGGTGCAACAACTACAGTCGCAACCGTTGGGAGACAAACCTGATCCGGTAATCAAAGCCGAAGGACTTATGGATATCAGTGAAGATCCATTGGTGACATGACTTGACCGTTCCCCCAACATCCTTCCCTCCACGCCCACCACCTAATTCACTTCCTGTATGTCACGCATGGCCTGACGTTGGTCATTTCAGGTCATGCTTTGGGCTCCAGTGCGTTTTCTCACTATCTATTGGTTTTGTAACCATCGCTGTCATCACCAACCGATTTCCGAGTCTTTCTAGCTTCAGTTGTAGCATCTGTAGCAAATGATCGTTCATGATTACCCTCATAATGGTCACGATTCCCTTCATTCTTGTGTTCCGAACCTCGATAACATACATCTTATACTTCCTTACGGGTTGTACACTGTACTAGTGGTTCATATATAGCTGCTTGAAAACACTCTTCTTCCCTATCCACTGGCTTAACAGACATCGCGCAGGATGACAAGCTCGTTTTCGCAAAGGCATATGATTGTATGTCCAGTCTCGCTGCCCGAGGTGAAGGCGCAAATTCCCAAAAGGGAGCCAGCATCGCCCTGTCCAACAGTCAGCACGCTCTGCTTCGCCCATAACTCCTTGGGGCTGGAACTGCGATATATGTAAACATTGCCCCCCCGGTCTTGTGTCCCATTTTCAAAAGCGAAGATCATGTCGGATGCGTGATACGTGAACCGGGTGTCACGTTTCGATGCCAAAACAAAGGCAAGAGCAGAGAAAGTATTTTCATGTTTCCACTCGGGCAAACCACCGTCAGTCGGATCGTCAGAAAGCATGTGTCGCGTGCCGTCGAGCCCGTTTTTGACTACCAGACTCAACGGCCCCATCTCGGTTCCCGGAAGAGGCGTAGAGAGGACACTGAATGCGGAATCCAGCAGGCTAGCAGACCATGCTGGAGATGACCCGTCCTCGCCTACCCAAGTAATAAATGCGAGCCTTCCTACGGATGAATCGACTTCCTCGTCCATCTCACCCTGTGCAAGTGTGGGGAGTCCACGTCCGAGACCCAAACCGCTGGCATCTTCCCCTTCTCTCAAGGCCGCAGTGTACTTCTCCAGTGCTTCGCGAATGGCATAGAGTTCTGAGGGATCAAGTGTCTCTGGGACATCAACGTCTTCTGCTTCCGCATTCGAAGTTCCAGAAGCGGCAAAGACGTGAGACCACTTGGTACCTTCGTTCTGCTTGTCTAGATGAATTGTGAGGATACCAAACTGGTGTTCACCCTCGCGGTCCCATGTCCAGAAGCTCGTCGAGGGGCGAATACCGTCCCAAAGTTGCTTTGCCGAGTAGTGGGGAATGGTGAAACCCTCCACCGCAGAAGGTGAAGTGACATGGACAGTCAGCGTCTTTTGAGAGAAAGTAACCCTAATCTGAGACACTATGGTGGTAGAAGGGAGGGGGAAAGCGACAGTGACAACGTCTGATGTTTGGGTCCAGGAGTAGGGGTAAGGTTTGGTAGGCTGAGGGGGACCCTCGACATCTAAACTTTCCTCTAGACGTGGGATCGGAGCGATTTCATCGGGAGATGGGTCGTAATGAGCTGTGTGCGGATCACTGATTTTGCGATAAGATGAACTGCCGAGAAGAAAGTAGGCGTTTCTGGTGTGCTGATACGTCATCAGCATAGGTACGTCCTCCCCACGCCTGCGCCAGACGATGTCAAGGGCGAGAGACTCCA
The DNA here is from genome assembly GCA_038092915.1 of Boletus pseudopeckii. Classification (NCBI taxonomy): domain Eukaryota; kingdom Fungi; phylum Basidiomycota; class Agaricomycetes; order Boletales; family Boletaceae; genus Boletus; species Boletus pseudopeckii. Next base: position 93,616 of record JBBPRH010000020.1, read on the forward strand.
GCTGCATTTCAAAAGGGAGGGTGAAGCGGGCAGCCCATACATCAAATTCATGATATTTCATAGGGTGTTTAGTGGATGGGTCAGAGGCTGAACCATAGTGTCTGGAAGACAGCAACGCAACAGCGGTGCTGTCGGAGGTTCTGATTACATTGTGCACCCGGAACGGGATGGAGGACCCTGGCGCAGCGCTATCCTTGTCCACCAACTCGAAATTTGCGAGGAGGATTGCAGATCCAGTGATGGGAATGTCGAGGACATACAAACTTCCCCGTCCGTCACCGACGAAGACGACACTTTCGTCGAGAAAGGCAGCGGACGGGTACTCGGAATGCACCAGATCAATTTGCGGGGTAGCGAGGGATGTAGGAAGTTCGTACACGGCAGTGAAGGAAGGATCTGTGGTGGTCTACTCAGGTGGTATGGCCATGGCATAGTAAGTAACATCACAGATTGAAGAACAATGTCTCACATCTCCGACATCGACCACGATCACCTGGTGATTTGTGTCGACATACATACCTCTCCCCTTCATCGCGGATGGCACGAAGTGGTTGTGGGTAATTCGGCTCTGTACCTCCTCGAATGTGAGAGGAGACTTTCCGTAAGAGGAGGCTTGAGTGGTCTTATATGGGAGATCATAGCGACGGACAACATCATCCTGGTCGAGGAGCAGGAGCTTATAACCCTCGAATTTGGGGTTTAAAAGGCTGTGGGTGGGTGTGAAATCTGTCATTGGATGATATTGGAGGCAGGAGTCATAGTCCAAGTTGGGTGTAGCCAGCCCAAAGGCTTGAGTCCAAGAGCAGCTTGATCGTCTCTCGGCTACAATTTGTCGTATTACTTAGCACCGTCGGGGTGCCACACAATTGCCAGTGTACAAGCCGAACTGCACAACGGCTTTCACTCTGTTTACACTGGCACTGTTCAAGACATGTAAGTTACAAGACACAAATTCCGATGTATCACGGGAAATCATATATACACCTGGTCCTGGTTACTCATCCCTGTGTCATTCTCGGAGATAATGTTGAATGCATATGCATATGCATGCACGTCCTAAAGGTTGTAGGGCCGTTGTTCGGCATATGGCGCGTCTCCTTTCCTCTTCCAAGCCAATAACTTCTAACGAGATATAGCCCCAGAGCACACATAAACCCATGCTCTCTTCAACGGAAACCTGCCATAGCCCTCTCGCCCGTTACCGTGTATTGGCACCTTCTGCCGGTATTCATGTCTCCCCCCTGCAGCTCGGGGGGGGGGGGGGGTGAGTGTCGGCAAGACAGGGGAACGAGCAGGCTCAGAGATGAACAAGGAATCCTCGTCCGAGCTTTTAGACGCTTACTATGATATGGGCGGCAATTTCATCGACACCGCTAACATGTAGTGAGTGTTGATACTGAACAACCTAGTTCTCTTTGCTAAGGTGTTCGTATCAATCAGCAACAAAGCTCTGGGAAATTCATAGGTGAATGGGCCTAGCAACGCGGAATACGTGACCAACTTGTCATCGCCACAAAGGTAGTACCACTACGCAACTAGACGCGACTATCATTTTCTCATTATGTTTACAATACAGCATAAATTATGTACAAGCTGACAAGACGATTGAGCAAAAAGGTTCATTATACTGGCACAATGTCAAATCTATGCACATCAGTGTTAAAGCCAGCTTGAAAAAGCTGCGAATCTCGTACATCGATATCCTGTATGCCCATTTCTGGGATTTCGACACCAGCATCGAGGAGGTCATGAACGGACTCCATACACTGATTCAACAAGGAAAGGTTCTTTACTTGGTGAGGTCAAAGCATCAGCAGTCTCATTCGCAACTTACATTCACCGCTACAACCAGGGTATCTCCGATACCTCTGCATGGATCGTGTCAGAGTGTGTTCAATATGCTCGTGATCACGGGAAAACTCCGTTCGTCATCTATCAAGGCGCATGGAACGTCATGTCGCGCGATTTAGAGCGAGACATCATCCCGACGGTACGCATGGAAGATTGTTTTCATAATAGCTGCTCCTTGGAAATACTCGACTATATACCTAGGTATGGCTTTGGCTCCATGGAACGTTCTCGCGACAGGAAAGCTTCGCACCGATGCCCAGGAAGAGCGCAGGCGCCAAACGGGTGAGAGTGGCCGCACCTGGTCCACCGCTGGGTGGGAGCGCACTCCGTTAGAAAGAGAAATGAGTGTTGCGCTCGAAAAAGTGGCAAAGGAACTGGGCACTCCACACGTCACAGCTGTGGCTATCGCGTATCTCATGCAAAAGGCGCCTTGTGTCTTCCCTATCGTTGGTGGCCGCAAGGTGGAGTATCTCGAGGTCAACATTGACGCACTTAGGATTACCCTCACACCTGAACACTTAAAGTTTTTGGAGGGCATTGTGCCCTTTGACGTTGGATTCCCCCATAACTTCATCGTGAGTACACAATTCTTGGTTGTACAGTCCTGCTCTGACATCTTGAGCGTCAGGGTAACGATTCAGATTATATGTATATGATAAAAGCTACGGCCTATATAGAGAAACAGCCTGGTTTGACGCCTAGCAAACCCTCTAATTAGGTACTCTGTCGGCATCGCTGTCACCTTTATCTGATTTGCTGTGATTGTTATTGTTTCGTGATTGTGTTTCGTCTTTTTCATCAAGATATAGTAAGATTCTTCGAAACCACTGTTTAGTAGAGTTTCGATTATCTGCCATCAGTCAGCTGGCTTAAATTTCAGCCGATGTCACGCTCTGATATGCATATGTGTATCAGAGTGCAACTGGCCTGATCGTCGATCGATGTGGTCTGTGCGCCTTCATGTCGAGGCTCAGTAACTTAGAGCAGTACCAAATTCGCAACACTTGAGGGCCGTCGCAAAACGTCGGTATGCGCGTGTGCACGGGAAACCGCACAAAGGAATGTAAATCAGAAAAAGCAGGAGGTGCAACGCCGCGGACGTGGAAGGCAGTAGTAGACGTTGCCAAGTAGAACAGACTCCACATCCAGTGAGTGCGTGTATCATGGAAAAGGTTCCCTACCACCAACAGACGGAACGTAGAACACTCATCGAAAGCCGCTGTGAGTACGTTTAATATTTTCCAAGCAAGTAAAGGACTTGTGTGGATTCCCTCCGTCGTTGTTCATTTGAGGGAAATTTGACTAAACCAAAGGGCTGGATATTTGGGGAACAGGGAATCAATCCACAATTATCTGAAAAGAAGCATTCCCTTCTGGAAAAGCATCTGCTTGTAAGTAGGGATTGACTGACCAGACCAAGATTTGTCAGAGTCTAGATCACGAAAACGAGCAAAATTGCACTTCCAGATGCTTGGAATCACAGATTTTCATCATACTCTATTGTGCGCAACCTCCTCATCCACATGGTAGAAGTCCCGCTGCCCACTAAGTTGACTCGTCGTGCAGTAGCACATACTCACGGTTCGATAAGCCGAACTTGATGACTTCCAACGAGGACTCAGGATGAGGGTAGGGAAAAGAAGAATAGACAACGCACCATCTCCTGCCTTCAACTCGTAAAATCTCGTAGTTGGTATGGCTTCATCGTTAACGTGAGTAGTGTTTGTAGACTCGAGGTCGATGATGAATGGCCTTGCAAGGACGTCAATGGTATGAACAAGCCTAAATAAGAAGAACAAACTTAATAACTGCTTTTGCACTGCCAAATTCGTCTTTTTCCTGCACCTGGCGATCTGTGATTCAATGGCACTCGGTCAACGGAAAGGAAAGCGTTATATAGTAACCTACGTTGAATGACCGCATGCTGTTTGGAGCAAGAAGGGTGTTCGATGAATATATCAGCAACTGTACGGTCCCTCCCTATTAGATAGGCACTTTGCCGATGAATGTGAAGGAGTTCTGTCATACAAAGTTAAAGGCCGCTGCGCATGTATGCAGATACAAAATCACCTGTTTGTTCACTCCCTTTGAAAACATACAATCTCCATCCCAACGTAGGTTTTCTGGCCTCGGGGGGTTCGTTATATTTCAGAACGGTGCTCGTCCCATCAGTGGCTTTGACGGTATTAGTGGCAGCCGCGAGTAGTCCAGATGGATTGAAATTTGGTTTAGCCTTGTCGACTGGGCTTTTGGAGCGGGTCGGAGAGCGGGAGCGACGCCTGGGTGAGGCAGAACGACGTGGTCGTGTTGCACGCTCCCTACTGCTCTCGCGGTGACGACGATCGCTGCGCGTTTGATAATCCCTATCCCTGTCGTGGTCTCTCCTACTTTCACGGTCGCGACCACGGTCCCTACCTAGTTCTCTATCCTCTCCCCTCCTCCTGTCGTCATATTCGTGTCCGTAAGTTCGTCGATCTTCAGGGTAATCCCGTCTATCTCTTCTCCGTTCTCCATCTCGTCTTGGATTTTCATTCCTCTGGTTGGTACCATGGCGGCGGTCGGGGTGTCCGCGCTGATCTCCATTGCCACCTCTCCTCCGTTGGTGGTTATCATCGCGTTTAAAGCTGTTGTCCTTGCCATAGTCACGCGAGTATGTAGACATAGTGGTCAATGACTGTTGACGCTTGACAAAGTGAGCCAGAGTGAAATTGTGGGAAACCGGCGTTAGAAACCAACTTGAATATAATCGCGTGTAGTGCACAATCAAGACAAAAACTGTTCAGAGACAAAACACAACTTGCAAATGCAAAACGAGTGTAAGTGATAAAGTCCACCTATGTCCATCCGCTCTTCTTATCTGTAAAATAGGACTATGCATGATAGTGTTATAAACAAACTTCTGCAGGAAGACATCTGCCAAAGCGCCGTGTTCGTGCAGTCCTAGGTGGCCCTGCGACCGGATACAACCCATGATATTCACCTCCGTCAATAGAGTCTTCAAACACCAGTCGGAACGGATCGTAAGGGGCACCGTAAAGCGTGGGTGGAATATCCACAGGTGTCTTGATTTTGGTGGTCATGGAAGGCGAACCTTCGTCCAGACCTCGCCCCTGCTCTGCTCTGACTAGAGCAGGTGTCGGATCCGGAAACGCGTCCTGTGGGATTGATGCAGTGCTTGGGAGAAGTTCATAGTTTCCATGCCAGTCTAACATCACCCGCGTCACGCCCTGTGCGCGTGTCTTCTGGTCTTCGCTTGATACCACAGAGCGCCGGTTCCACGGTGGAGAGATGGAAAGAGGCGTGCGCGGATGTACAAATGTATCGTTCAAGGTGCGGAAATCTTCGTTGCCGAGACCAAAACCAAAAAAGGCATGGAGGAAGATGAACAAACAACAGATGAACATGAGCAGGACGATTCTATCCCAGCGCTTTCGAGGAAGTTCGATATGACATGCACGGGCCCAAGTACCTCGCGCTGGCGTCCTTGCGAACAATCGTTTTACCCGAGGCTTGAGGGTCACCTCTGGTCGTGTTGCTGGTTTGGTAATCGGCGACGTTCGCATGTTGATATTGTGAGCGAGTTTTCGAATTACTTACTTCTGTTAGACGTCCGTGGTTTATAAACGCACAAAGCGCCAAATCAATTCCCGATGACAACAGAATTCCATTGTCGCGCAGTCTCCGGACCAGGTGAATTCCTACACTGTTGATGGTTCATAGACAAGATTCTCCATAGCGGCGGCCAGTTCACTTCGCATGGTCTCCCTCAGGCCTCAGGATCCACTGTGGGCACACAACCAAAAGTGACACTGTTTGCTTCTCACTTGGCATCAGTTACAAAACCCAGCAGATTCCTCGGAGATTCATGGCCTGAAGGTGACGATCGACCTCACTCTGCGCATGGAATTCCGACGTGGATACACGGAACCTATTGCGCGAATAACGGCGAATCTTGGCGCGGGAGAGCTGTCCGATCATGCATGCTCTAATCAACCCGCCAAACATTGGTCTCAAGTTCTGCCTTGCGACATAACACCAGTATACCGAGGGCATTTTTATTCCACGGTAGAGCCCGGATCGTATTCTTTGAATCTTATTTTACTGAGGGCTCACCAACCTGGAACGGATGGTCCAAGAACCCACAGTGAGGCGCTCCATTTGTCTGTACAATATGGTACGATTTCGCATATGGCGTTAATGTAAGCATAACTTGGACAACATGACAGTTTTCCGCTGGAACGGTTGGTCTAAGGGCTTCCACTGGGGGGATCCACTCCAACGTGTTGTATCCAACATTCCCACACCAACCTCTACCAATTCCGCACCCGGGTACCTTGCGCACTTGAAATGGACCAACCCCAGAAGATCGGTATTTCTTCGGAGTCATTGAGACCGGTCCAGTCACTACCGCCGTTGACAACACTTGCAGTACCGAAAGTAGCTCGTCCACGTGCCGATGCCACGGTCAGCTACGGCCTGATACCGTCTACTGTTCCGCAGCAGACTCAGTGGAAACAATGCGGCGGTGAGATCGAATTCCATGGCTTGTGTGATGCACAGAAACAATATGTACGAGCCACAAGCTGCGCATTACCCTTTACATCGCCTTACACGTGTACGACGTTTCCCCCCCCCTTACTACTACTAGGTAAACTAAATCATTGCGCCGCAGCGCTATGACTGCGGGTGAACTTAATCTGCTTCTCCGCAATCCAAGTAAAGAAACACAAGGCAGTCTTCAATGGCTACATCCGTACATCCAGCTCTTCATCCTCTTCTCCGACGCTTGCGCATTCCGCTTCATTCAAGCACGGCCTGTGACATATACTGCTTGTATGCACGTCGTTGAAAGATTGCAATAAGGCTTACCAATAACGCCGCAAGCGATTCTCCCGCCTGCATTACCAGTTTTGAGGCTGTCTTCGTTTCCACCTCTGCCAAGATCATCCTCGCCCTATAGGAGTATGAGTGTGCGAATAGAAGAACAGAAACCCGAATGTGCCTCTACCTCGTGCAGAACCACGGCACGACTAAGACCAATCAGACGTGTTTCTCAGCATCTACTAGTTTCCATCACGATTGAGGGTGAATACAACATACCCGACTATGCCCTTAGGGCCGTTGAGAGAGATTACGTCGTCCGTGAACGAGAAGGTTGCTATTCCGTGCTCGTCGCTGTCGATGTTACCCAGGTCACCAACATGTCTCGTTGAGTCTGTTCGAGCACCATGAACTTTCTTGAGCGGGTTGAAATGGGTGCCCGTAGAGAGACAACCATCACTCAGATCACCTAGTTCACTAATATCAAGTTCGAAAAACACTTGTTTGTAAAAGCGGATGAATTGACGACCCACTGAATGTGGAACCCTCGATGCACTGAGGGATCGAGGTTTTCGATGGTTCCCGAGACTGTAACAGGGCCATCCTTTGTCGGTTGTTCAAACGTCACTTCGCCAGAGACAGGCGAGCTGCCTTTGAGCACTACCACCGCCTGCTCGATGCTTCAGGGCTTTCGTTATCGCCCACTGACCGTGGCCACATACCTTTTGAACCTGCTCTACTTCTGGTCCCTTGAAAAACAATTGATTCAGCACGAAAATGGCTACGGCGGTGAGCAGGGCAGTGATGAATATCGACTTTCTCTCGCTGTGACTCGGACGGTCCATGGTGGTAGTGAGTCGCTTTCAACGTTGAGAACCTGGTTTCGTGGACCTCCTTTGGTTGCGAGGGAATTGACCGGGCCCCGAAGATATCACTCAGTGGGCTCATTTGTTTCCCGCCTGATCTTTAAGGTTACAAATGGAAATGCTGACATCACAAATTGCCTTGCTAAGTACTACACTTTCGAACCTTTGAAAAAACTTCCAACACTACACAAAATGACTGGGGTAATAATTTCAATCTTGTTAGTTGTCTGGGAGCAGAAAGAGCACAGTGCAAGCATAACACAATAGACAGAAGAATAGATATCTATGTACAGCATGATACCGTTCGAAAACTGATTCGAACACAACAAGGAGGAATGCTATCGTATAGTAAAACGTTGCAGAAAAGTCAACGTGCTAGTACCTGTTCAAAACCCTTCAATGTATTCGCCATCAAAGAACCCGTGTTCATATTGTGGTGTTCATATAGAAGTATGGAGTGGTCGTGGCATCCCCTAGCACACTCTCTTGAAGTCGCTCTGGCAACCACTAACAACGGGACCGGAGTGATCGAGAAAGGAATGGGACAAAGCGAGGAGAGAGAGTCTGGTTGGACACCATGCTTAGAAAAATAGATATGTCGTGATAAACACGCCGAGCGCTATGATGATAACCACCTGCAGTGGTACACCGTCCTGGTGTATAACAGTGTTGCGATCTACCACAGTCCCCACTTCTGTCGCCCCATAGTACGTGCTTGTCCCATCGTCGGAACTAGCGGTATACCTTCGTCGGAATTCAGATGGCGCGATGGAGTCGGGTGCAACTGATTCTGGTGCCGTAGAGCTCGGGTCCGGCACTGCGGCCAGCAGTACACGCAAGCGTTGTATCTCGGCTTGAGCATCGCTGAGCTTAAGTTCGAGTTCGCGGTTGATTTGAACGGCCGGAGGGGGAAGGGGATGTGGAGAAGAAGGTGGTGATGGTGACGGTTGGTGAACATTGACATTTACGATGCCTACGCCGGGACCACTTGTGGAACGCTGGAATTGGGGGGATTCTTCTCTCGAGTCGTCACTATACAGGTTGTCCGGTTCTCGTACCTGAGGAGGCGTCACTGGTCGCGGCAGGGCGGGTGGTGAGGATATCGAGGGAGGCACAGGTTGTAGTGCCTTCACCGTGATGTCGTCCTGGAATAAGTCAGATTCACATCAAGCGGTGCACCAAGACCTCGACGATCCAAACGTACTTCAACGACAAGGCGTCTTGGGACAGGTACACCTGTAGGTTCGTCTACATGACCGTCTTCTTCTTCCTCTTCGACGGTTTGACCCTCTGGTGGGAGATACACGACACGAAGCTTCTGTTGATGTACTTTCCACTCTTCGCTTGCGCCACTGGGGATATTCCACTAGAAAAGCTTGAGCTGGGATTCGGTGACGGAACAGAGTAATTCTCACGATATCCTGAAGATCTTTTGTTTCCTTGTCAGGTGTGATGAGGGTGCTTTGGATCAGGAATTTGTCCTTGCATTTGGTAGACAACGGGGGTTCGTCCTTCATTGGCTGAAGCATTACTAGAAGGGTGACGGTCAATGTGTGCAAGAAACCATGGTGCATGAGGCATACCTGACACCTCAACACTGTCACCGGGTTCAATTCTACCTGAATTGGGGCGGACGCAATACAGCTGGTGGATGCGTTAGTAACGCTGTGACCTGCTCGGAGAGGGGTATACGGACCTTGGGTGCTGTTGTTTTGACTTTGAAGGCGACTGGGGACGAATTCTGATTTGAGACTAATAATACTTTTCTGACGAGTTGAGTGAATGGCCCTGGAAAGAAATGAGCAGGCATCGAGGATGTTAAAGACTGTGTACTGACTGTTGAAACCCAATGCATTGTTGGGGACGAGGTGGACGGACATGTTGACACGAGGATGGAGAGGGGATATCTGAGGGAGGGGGCGGGTAACGGTTGACTTTTGAGCGGAGTTGGATCCCGTCGCTGGTCTTTATTCCTTCCGTGGCGAGGATCACACACGCTCAACTGACTCGTGTTTAGAGCGTGCTCAACACACCCATCATATCCTCTTCTTGCACCGCTACTCCAACGCGTGCCCGGCTCGCACCTTGCCACATGCGCGCTAGTCGTCGCTACAACACTCTCGCATGCACAAAAGCGTGTTTCATTCCCCATTCAACATATCTTACAGCTCGTATCTCCAACCTTACTCACGCTGAGAAGGGCTTCAGCGCAGCATGCACAAGCCACAAATTCGCGACCAGCTTGATTCGGTCAATCACTTCCTTGAGAGGACCATCCGAGACAGCATCCCAGTGGGCCTGGAAGACGGCGACACAACGTTGAGGATCAGCTCAAATAAGCGTCCGAGTGTACGCTTACCTGCACACTGTCCCAGCCCAGGATACCATGGTAGACATTGGGCTTGCCATGGATCAGAGCCCAGCTGTCCCCGTGGAATTTTGGGGTCCTAGCAAGCTTCTGGTGAATTTCCTGAACCAAAGGCTCCAATTGAGCCATGGTATTTCCCTCCTTCAGGGTGAATGTCACGAATTCAGTGATCGGTGCGCCAAGGGCGCCATTGGTGTCTTCAAACTCGACGTAATTAACCGTCGGTTCAGAGCCGAAAGCAGGGCTAGAGGCTGTTGCTGTTTCAGCGTAATCCGCCGTCTTGGCGAATGCATCGCGGGCATCTTTCGTGATCCAGTCTACGACGGGAATGAGGTTTCGATCGTTGCTGTGCTAGTTGACGAAGTGATGAAGTTACCGTTCACCCAGAAGAGGACGGAGGGGTCTTCGGTTTCGTATCCGACGTAAGATCTTTGGTTGTGACACGTTGACCGATAAGCGCTACGGTACGGCGAGTTGATGACCAACTCACTTTCTCAGTCCGGTTGCTTTGCTGATCTGAGCGAGGGTTCCACCGAGGCTGGCTGAGCCAGACTTGTACTCTTTGGACGCGTTGAAGTAGGTGATTTCAGCGACGGATGGCATGGTAAGAGCGCGGGCGGAGTCTCCCCCTCATGAATCGATTAAATATGGTCCAAATGTAATTTGCCGCTATTCCTCCGCGGTAGCACATGACGTCATCTGACCGCTATCTTTCACCCACCATGAAACTAACCAGTCAGTTCACCTTCAAGGATTATGCCTCCTTCTGCTTCGCAGGTGAGTCCCATCGCGCAGGCCCGCGGTGACTCACCATTTTGCATCAGGCGCGGTATGCTGCACGTAAGTCAATCCCTCGAGCGTCAAGTGTGGGTTTAAATGTATCCACCATAGCATCACCCACGGTGCCATGACGCGTGAGTTTCAGATATTGCTTTCTCCATGCTCGCCGCACAGATCTTGAGTAGCCATCGATGTCGTGAAGACCCGTATCCAAGTTGATCCCGCCTACAAGAACTTGAATATGGTCTCCGGGACCCGATACGTTATCGCGAAGCAAGGCGCCCGGGCCCTTCTCACAGGATTCGGGCCCACCGCAGTGGGCTACTTCGTTCAGGGTGGTGCTAAATTTTCTGGCTACGAGTATTGGAAGGCGAAGTCTGTGGCATTGGTTGGTTCCGAGAATGCGGTCAAGTATCGTACAGTGATCTACCTTGGTTCAGCGAGTGTTGCAGAGTGAGACCCTGTTTAAGCTCGGGCAATAGTCTGCTGACCACTGCTCGTACTCCAGATTTTTTGCAGATATTTTACTCACCCCCCTTGAAGCAACAAGAATCAGGCTCGTCTCACAACAAAACTATGCAACTGGCCTTACTTCCGGTTTGACTCGATTAGCTCGGGAAGGGGGAGTTGGCGAGTTGTACGCAGGCTTTATACCGATACTCTGCAAGTTCAGTGTACACATCGGACCGATCATGCATCATACTCACCACGTACTTTTTACAGACAGATTCCCTACGCCATCGGGCAGTTTACCGTGAATGAATTTTGCCACGAAGTCGCTTTCCGCGCCATGTCCGACGAAACACGGAGGAACCTGTCTGGAGCAACTAAATTCTCTATCCAGCTGGGTAGTGGAATCATTGCTGGGTTTGCGGCTGCAATCCTTAGCCATGTGAGCCCCATATTCTCTCACCCGAGTAAGCTAATTATCCGCTATTCCACAGCCTGCTGACACGTTGCTCAGCCAGATCAACAAGGGACACGGCCCCGGGGGTTCCATGACCCACAGACTTAGTGTCTTGGCCCGGCAAGCGGGGCTCCGTGGGTTGTTTGCCGGATTGGGGCCGAGGATGGTGATGACCGCGGGACTGGTGTCCGGTCAGTTCGTCTTGTACGGAAGCATCAAGCAAGGTACGGCGCAGCCTCTTCATCTTCGAAAAACAATGCCAACCTAATTCTTTCAGCTCTTGGTGCCCCACCAGGAATAGAAATCCACAAGGAGAAAAACACAGCCGTCTGATATCTTGATACTCGAAAAAAGGTGTCTTTTATAACGAAGTCTTGTACTCGATAGAAACTGCGCCCCAGAGATAAGGAGAGCTTCCGCACATTCCATCAGCTAGTCGGTTCTCTCCCTAAAACCTGCGCGAGTCGAGCCTTGACGTCAGTTTGGTATGAAGCTTCATCGCTTGTGAGGTCCCACTCTAAGAATCGTCGTGCAACTTCCTCGGCAGCTTGAAGATCCAATCTTTCCTCGTCGGTCATCTTCTCGTCAAGTAGTTTCCCAAGCTCGTGTTTAGCCAGCAATTCACTCGATTGAGACCGAGAATGTATCAGCAAGCAGACACGTTGTGGCGTCGGAGGCACCTGTAATCAATATATTACATACCTGACATACTGAGCTCTGTCCACAGTACGACGGGGGAGCCCGAACATCGCCGCACATTGCGCAGCATGAGAAGAAAGCGAGAGACCTGGCGCAACGCTATTGGTGTGTCAACCACACGTTATTATTCCCATCTGGTGAACCAGTCACCGGTACAAATACATAATCTTCTCGCCAGGTGCTGTTGACCGGGAGTTCGAACCGTCAGCGTCGAGTACATCCCCACTGCTGGATGCGAAAAGAACTTTCATGTGGACGAAAGTGATGGGGAACTTGTGTGGCTCAAGGAGGTCCTTCCGAAAAACTTCGTGGAAGTGGGATGCAACAAGTACTTTGGGACAGTCCCTGCCACGGTTTAGGAGGTGCGTCAAGACACCGCAAAACAGGCCAGCCCCATCTAAACATGTTAGAAACATGGACGTAATTTTCGCAAATTTTAAGGACACTGACCTGTGGCCACTGTTCCTTTCCCGAACTCGTCAAGTAAAATCAGAGACTTGGAGGTGCAGTTTCGTAAAGCAAAGGACACTTGATTCAGATCTATCATGAATGCTGACTGGACCTTTTGAGAAGAAATGGATGAGTGAACGCGATCCATGAATTTGAAACAATACTTTTGAAACGGATTCTCTAGTCTGTATCCGCGTGAAGACTGCAAATTTTCAGCATTTACAACGAACATGGTCAGTCAGACCAACGTTTATCGACTATCCCCAATGTAGCGGACTCTGCAGGGACGAAACTGCAGGAGCTCGGTAATGAGGCGTTAGCAGATACTTCGCGACCTACCTCCCAATCTATGAAACCAATGTTGGTCAATTGCGCACCAATTTGTGACCTAAATCCGTTTTGGTACACACCTGTGCCATGTATTGAATCAATGCAATCTATGGCCGAACTTAGCCGTTGACGATCATGCAGTGTATCTGCTGACCTGCTTCAAATACACGCTCTACAAGAAATGGCGATCAGTGGCTACTCAAGTGAAATGTGGGAATGGTTTTTACTTTACCACAAGCATTTGCTCCGGTGCAGAGAACTACACTACTCCATGTAGCCTCAGCCCCCACGTCCGAACTACTATCGTCATCGTAACACATTCCGAAGCCCACTCCACCGACGAGACGCGCATCGTTGGGAACGAAGGTATCCGAGATCTGCTCTTGAAGGGGATGCCTAACGCAGGAGCTCAAGTGCCTATCTCTTAGACGGTCTACATATACATACCTTCCTTGAACGATGTCGATGATAGGATCTTCTACTATTCGAGGACGCCGATAGTCAAACGCTCTCGCTGCCTCTGCAAACGAGATCAAGCAGTCAAGTTCAGCACAAACACTGGAGGCATCCTCCATAATTTGGCCATAACGAAGAACTTTGTCTAGTAATTCCTGGACGATCTCGATCTCTCGGTCTACGCACTAAGCCTGGAAAAATCTGCAGAGGGAACGATTCATACCGACTATTGCTGGATGTAAATCTCCGATGTGGTTGTCCATGTCTACGAAGAGCCATCAGTTTCGTTTCCAAGAACCCTGAGATTTTGTACCTTGCATTTCCTTTGATTTGAAGTAGACATGGAACCTGCGGGTGACTGAGACTGATGAGGAAATGGACAGGAGCTTGAAGACTCACTCCGAGGAGAACTGGAGTAGCGAATTAGTTACTTTTGGACAAAAAACCTCGACTGACTTCACCTGGAAATTCCATCCATCCAATACTGTAATCCCCGTCTCTGTCTGCCATTCCTCACGCATCGGTACAGTGATAAGAAAGCCTTTCGAAAGAAGGTGATCAGCGACATTCACTACATGACAAGGTAACAGATATGCGAACCAAGTTGAGGAAAATACACGACGTTCAAAGATTCGGCATAATCCACGGGAACAGTTTGAGATATTTGCTCAGCTACTTTTGACTACTTCCCTTTAATGTTTATTGCTAGGTGTGAGCTGTGTTAGGTTAACTGACCAGGACAGAATCGATCCCTCGGTAGACATGTTTCCGTTTGTCTAGTTCTTCGTCGATGTGTGGCCGGACGCACATCCGAGCCACCTCAGCTGACTCTTCCCAATCGATCTATCAACATCAAAGTAAGGATCCGAACCGCAGTTTAACAAAAGAGAAAAAACTGACAGTATTGTTGACCATATTGCCAACCTCCTTGAAAGAGGTCACGTCTAACACCTTCATGAGCTGCGAATTTTCAGAACCTACAACACTATATTGGCTGTGACGAATACTCACTCTTATCACAATATCAACATGTCTACTTTGGTGTAATTCCGCCAGTGCATCGCGAATCATTGCAGAGTGATAAGTAAACTAAGAGCAGTTCACAACAAGTCGATATCCCGAGGACAACGAAAGGGGCAGACCTTCACTAATGCTTGCCAATCGGAGATCATCCCTTTCCCGGATCTCAGCACGCCCAAGGTCCTGGGGATGTTCGCTATGCCTTTCAGCTGAGTCTGTAACGCGCCGACCACTGGCAGGTTCTCGGTACGCAAGAAGCACTCCACCGCGTCGTGTCGTGCTTTAAGTACCTGAAGTGATAACGATGGACGTATAAACCACGTGCGAAGCAGCGAGCGGCCCAAGACAGTCCGAGTAGTGTTCAGTACGCCTAAAGACCAAGTCAAGTGAGTGAGAGGATGATAATGAGAAGTAAGGGTAGACCAAATAGCGATAGTCCCTCTTTCGTTTGGTCGGAGTGGATAGTGGCATGGTTTTCACTCTCAAATATCTGCAAGGAGCTGTTACAGAAGAGAATCAACAATATTTGCATCAAATCACAATAGAGCTTACCAAAGAGTATCTGCATTGACGTGCATCACCTGGTCACTAACAGACGTTGAGCAAGGCGAACAGCACGAAGAATGTAGCGTACAGCGCCAAGGCCTCGATACCACAGACATCTAACTCCGTTGTTTCATCAATATCGCCACGCTCCCCTGTTGCTCGTTCGCGAACAAGGAAGTCGAGAAGTGCCCCCACTGAAGAGATCTATACGCGATGTTATTCCCCGATTCACATTATTTGTTATACTCACACAAAGAGGGGCTGACTCCAACGAACCAAAATTTGCTAAGCGTATGGCAGCGTTCCACCGTTCCATCGAAGGATCTCCGGTGGCCACTCTTCTTTTAGCCATGAAATCGTATACATTCCTTATTCCAGTGGCGGAAGAAATGTCGGACGCATCCTCGTGGTTGGAATTCAAGTCACAATCCAAGCGAGTCAGCAGGTTCAATGACAATAGCCTGTTCCGACCCTTGCTAGGAATAAATTCTTTGTGAGGTCTGATCTGGAAAACACCACTGGAAGCCTCCGCTACTCAAAAAAAATCGTGGTAAATGTCCCTATATGCGTCCTGAGCAGATGGGCTCACCGTGATTTTGCAATACTGAGATGAAGGAATCATCCGCCTTTGAGCTGGTGAATATAAAACCCGGATCCGAATGTTCCAATACTGTGAGAGTTCAAATTTTGACCCCGAAAAGCAAATTCAACACAACCAACTCATTTTCGTCAAGTCATAATGGACACTTTCTTGGGTGTCTTCGAGCACGTACAGGACGCATTTGATGGGATCGTAGTATGCGCAGCCGATACGACCACTGGCACAAATATGAGACGCATCACAACATGATACACCCAACTCACTGTTGACAGAAGATGCTCAAACAAATCTGAGGTAGTCAGATAAGAAGGAGTGAGTAGCAGGAATTGTGACGTTACCTTGACTGGCCCGGAGGAATCTGAGTTTGACGAGTCACGCTCGTCCTGCAAATCCGACGGACTATCCCACCTGACGCGTTTTGGATTCATCCCAACTTCGAGACCGTGATTTCCCCGACTTCCCTCGCTCTGAGGTTCATGCACCGGCGTCGAGTCATGAAGCGTGGACCTTGGACGTTTCAACCCAGACCTGCGCGGCATCTTGATTACCTGCGAAGAAGGCAAGGTGCGATTCAAAGCGCACGCGATCATAAGGATTCGGGGAAGAGAACACGTGATCGCGTAAGCCGTAACAGGAAAGAGGAGCACAAGTGCCTCCCCGAGCAGCAAGTATGGATGCCAAATGATGCATTTATTATAATATCATAGGCACGACCTACGGGACAACAAGAATTTACTTCTTTACCCGCAAGAGTTCCTTTGTGTCTTCCCCAGTGACTATCAAATAATCAGTCGGAAATACATGTATTATTCTCAGATCAACATACCATTTAATAGCAAGCTTTGAGCATCGAGCATGACGCGGTTTCCAGATGTAGCCAGAACGCTCGCAATCTCACGAGCGGCCTCCAGACGTCTAAGCTCAAGGAAACCTTTGTTTGCCCGCATCGCTTCGCCAATTAGCTCTGCACTGCGTGCTTCACCCTGCGCGCGGACAATAATAGACTATTGGTAGTCGTTCAGCACAAAATCGACAGTCAAAGTATCGCAACTCGCTTGTTTTTCCTGTATGGCTTGGTCGACCAAAAACGCGGCTCGGAGTGCTGTTTGTTGCGCAACCTTGGTAAGACAGATCGTAATCAGACACAACTCCGGCAGATTATCAGAGGAAACTGACTTGTTTTGCCTCGACGGCATGTGTGAATTCGGGGGAGAACGCGACATGCGTGATGGAGACGTCGTCCAGCACAAGGTTGAACTGCAGAGCCCGGGTTGTGAGATTCTCACGGATCAATCGCGATACCTAACACGGTACGGTTAGCGAACCTCTATACAAATTTTATATGCATCATTCACCATTTCACGCTGAGTGATGAGCTGGCTAGCATTGAATTGGGCAACTACACTTTTGAGGACTTCGTTGACGATGGAAGGTAGTACGCGCTCGTCATAGTCCCTCCCAAGTTCACGGTAAATCTTGGGTAACGCCGAGGTGGATGGTCTTGACAGCACTCTGCACGTAATATTCACCATTTGCAGATCTGATGTGCTTCAGGAAGATAGTCGTCACTAATACGAGAAACGGACCTTTCGTCCCGGTCAAACTTGCAACACTCCGGGGTTTGGCACGGATGTCAAAAACGATTGGTGTCTCGAACCAAGGTGCCTGGAACAACTGAATGGCGGCGGAGTACAATACGGGATAGTATACACACCATGAGATGCGTCCCTTCGCTGTAAATCTCATCTTTTACACCGTGTAAACTACCCAAGACAGTATGAGTGAATCAGTTTCCATGTTGACTTGTCGCTCTTACCGCGTATACTTGATGGCACGGTGACCACCGTCAACTTTAAACAGTTCCAGCATGATTCTCTGAGGGATTGAGAGGAATGCAGCAACGCACCGTTGAACAAACTGGCATTGAGGAGCAATCCACCTCCAACAAGCGCAGCAAGTAAACCACCTCCAGCAAAAAAACGACCAGGCCCGCCAGAGAAACCACCACCTCCTTGAGAACCTGCCCGCTGGACCTGTTGCGCGAACCTGCGAAATGCTTCTTGGCTGTTCATGAATGGACTTTCGCGTTGCCAATGCCCGGGCTCCGTGGGCTTAATGTGATGTGCTCAGCTGTCACGTGAGCATTTCCCGCCGAGCGATCTCTTACATATCGAATCTTTCCATCTACCAACAATGTTGCCTCAGGGTGATGTAGCAAGCAGTGTGGTCTGTATTCCAATGCAGCGGGTTCAAGCTCTAGTTAACAGTGCACATATAGCTTGGCTGGATATCGGTTGCATGCTGGTGCGTTTTTCCGTATAGGGTTAGACTCGACCACGACCGAAGTTCACGCTTGGTCGCACCGCAGGATCATTGTATACTCTCCCCAAATTATAGAAAATTATCAGTTGCAAAGTGGAGAGGGCTTATCTCTTCCCTTTGTCTACGCATGGCTGCTGGGTGATATATGCAACCTATGCGGTGCTGCTCTGGCACACCTGCTCCCCACGATGATCATTTTGGGTGTTTATGCAAGTGCTTGTGGACATGGATTTTGGGCAGTTTATCTAATGGATCTTTTGGCAGTATTCCCTTTGTGATACCACGTTGCTTCTCCAGGTATATTACTATCGATGGAAGCAGCGCTCTAGGGGAAATCACCTGCGAGCGGAGGGGAATAGTCCGACGGAGGATTCCTGCCTGCTTGGTGATAATACCCAGGTGCAGGTGTCAGAGACTCGCCCAGCCTCTGTAATAAGGGTATTTGTGCAGTATGCTGCGGCTGTGGCATTTGTCATGGCCACTGGCGTTGTTGCGTATCTAATCAGTGAGGGAATACAACGTGAAGAAGACTCCCCTGCCCTTCCGCCGGACAGATCACTGGAATGGACAATCCAGGTGTTTGGATGGATGAGTGCATTGCTATACCGTGAGTTGGGAATTGGTCGATCGCGAAAGCACACTGAACGTGTTCAAGTTGGGGCCCGGGTGCCACAGATATGTGGGTGCAGCGTTGGGAAGGGAGACACCTGTTGACGGTTCACAGACAAGAACTTCAAGACGAGATGCGAAGGGCTTGCGCCGGGCCTGTTTTTGTTTGCGATCCTGGGGAATGTGACATATTCCTTGTCGATCGTTGTGGTATCGATGGAGCGCGACTACCTGATAAGGAATGCAAGCTGGCTGGCTGGTATGGGCTAGACTTGCTGCTACTAGGAGATGTGCTAACGGACGTTGCAGGAAGTGCGCTGACTATCTTTCTTGACTTGATTGTACGTGTGGTAATGATTCACAGGTTGTTTCTGGGGTGCTGATGAGTTGAGATGACCAGGTACTTTGTCAGTTCTTCTATTACGGGTTTGTGTCTCGACAGCGGGGATGGATTGATGTCGTGTGGGGCCGCGGGTAGGGACGAATTCGAATTCGATAGATGTGTACTGCGTGGGAATGAAACGGACGACTTTGCTGCCTCGTTGTCAGTCCTCGTGTTCAAGATGCTATTTTGCCGTTACACGTTGCTGCCCAAATCACCTCCTGGGGTAAGACATCGCAACATGCGCCAGGCCTCGTGCTCCTCGTTGAGCACCACATCTCATATTTCGCAGGTACATTCTTATCCGTGCGATGTCCTTCAAGCACCCACTGGATTCTCCTCGTCCTATCCAGATCATGTCCACAAAATCAGCAGGTTTGTCCTGTCCCTTTCCCTTGTTCTCCTCTTCTTTTCATACTCAACGCACAGACTCCGTCTGATCCAGACCCATCTCCGGCTTGACAGCCGCTTTGCACGCCCTACGACAACTCCATTATTTAAACGTCCCGCGTGCTCCCTCTGCGTTTAGTCACTTCATCGATCATCCTTCTTCCACGTCACCATGCAATGTCCTTCTGTATCTCGTCTCGTTCGTGACGATAGTGTTCTCCCTACGCTCCGTCATGGTTCAAAGCTTGCTGACGTACCTGCATTCGCATCTCGCTCGTCCAGTGCAGTCTCATCTGCTTCCAGCTCCCCCTCTTCCCCTCCACCTCCCTACGAAGACGTCCACTTCGTCTCCAGGCTTGTCTTCGTCTCCCCTCTCTCCGGCTCCGTCGAGCCTTCCTCCCTCTCCCGCCCGAACCCCATCGGCGGTCTTGCAATGTCTTGCAACTCCCGAGTGTCGATTTCACACCTCAGGGATGCACTCAACTCATTGGACACCCAGATGGCTTCTCTGCTGAATCAACGTCAAGAACTCGAGTCGCATCTCGAACAAGCAGTTCGTTCGCAGTCCCCCATCTACCGTGTTCCCGAAGAAATTCTCTCCTCGATATTCGTCACCGGAGTGTGCCAATCCGGCGATCAAGATTCGTTGCTGTTGTCCAATTTGATGCTCGTATGTCGCTACTGGAGAGACGTGGTCAACAACTCCCCAGAGCTATGGGCTACCATCTGCATCGGCCCCCATGACACTCTTCAAAAGGCTCGTCTGAAGTTGGCTCGTTCCAAATCTGTCCCTCTCGACGTCACCATCAACTTTCCCCCTCGCGCAGAGAATGCGACGGGTGCAATGGAAAACATCATTCGCGCCATGGATCTCCTTCGTCCTGCCCTTTGGCGTGCAAGGTCTTTCCGTCTCAGTGTACCTAATAGACCCCAGGCACATGCTGCACTTATGCGTTGTCAAGAAGACGCACCTCTTCTGGAAACGTTATCGATATGTATCTTTCATTCCATGCAAGAGGACCACTACTCTTCAACCTGCCTTCCACTTTTCAATGGCCACACCCCGCGCCTCCACTCGTGTTCATTCACCTCGTTCAATTTTGGCTGGGATAGAGATATTGTGTCTGGATTGCGAGTCCTACAACTAGGCGGATACTGGAATGGTTTCTCTCCTTCTGTCGAGAAGATTCTCGAGTTGCTCCGCGGTTGTCCGCGCCTCGAAGAACTTGCCCTTCGCAACATGTCGGATGCCGATCCAGAGGCTTCTGCACACTCGGAACCGGAGTGTATGTCCAACAAGCTTGTAAAGCTACCTCGACTCGTCAAGGCATCTTTCTATTACGCCGGAAACATGCGCATCCGGACGCTTCTGAGTCAATTATCGTTCCCGGCACTAGAATCACTCGAGTTCTGTTATCTCGACAACTTGACGCCCATCCTCGAACATCTCAGACAACAATCCCTCACGTCACTTCCTCTTCGCCACCTGCGCATCGAGTCCAGCTTTTTCAACGAATCCAAGTTCGTGATCTTGTTGAAGCGACTGATGTCGCTCACGACACTCGAGTTAATTGACATTGAAGATGTGTCGAGTTTCCTCCTCAAGGTAAGCCCTTGTTATCTTGGATTTCAGTCAACTAAGTGAGCGATGTAGAACTTGTCTTCACCGCCCATTTCACACCCATGGATCTGTCCTAAATTGGAGCGTTTAAGCCTTGATGGATGCACAAGCTTGGAATGGGACTCTCTACGTGGTTTCGTAGAATCCCGCCTGTCCGGCAAGTCTCCACAGCTATCTTCTGCCTCCATGACCACACTGCGTGCTGTATCAAGTGCGTCAGCTTCTGCGCACATTCACGCCCTTGCTGCGGGACGTTGTAGTCCAGTCCCTGGCCCTCATCGGTTGACATCGATTGACGTGACACATTGTCACCAAATCAACAAGGAGATGGTACAATGGCTCAAGACGTATGTCCGTGACGTTTGCTGCGACCCGGCCAAGGGCATTTGGGGGGAGCCTGTCCTTCTGTGATACTTGTCGACCAGCGGTTGCTTTCATCCGCCTACTGATTGAGCTCTGTAGCAGTCACATACTTAGATGACGGAAGATGCATTTTCCTTCATATCCTACTTAGCAAACTGTACCTTATTCCATGACTCGTGGCCAAGGCTCTTACGATCTTGTTTATTCGCATGTACGATTGTCCCGGACTCCCGGCTGTATCGAGTATACTGTTCGCGTGTATTTTATCATTATTGTCAATATAAAGCTGGATGCAACTCGAGTCTGGAGTGACTTTACTCGTTAAGGAATGCTAACATTGTTTTCCGCTTGTCCTCCTCTCTTTTGTGAGCCTTGGCAAATCCCCGCCTCCCTTTCCCGAATGCTGCCTTCTTCCTACGCATTTCCTCCGCAGACCTGATATGAGCGGCCAGGGCAGCTGCGCTATGGGTAACACGCTTTTTGGACTGCTTGTAAGGGCCTTCTGTTTTCGCTTTCAGACCGATACCCAAACGATCTGCCTTTAGGATAGTCGGTAAAGGCGTCAGTAACGACCTTTGCATATGCGATGCCTGGGATCCTTGCCCCGCAACCTGGGTATGCACCGATCCCTGGATGACGTCATAATCCTCGAGGGTATCTTCAGATGCCTCCGAATCCGACCGAGTTAGGTCAATAACCTCTCGCGCGTATTCATCAACGTCCCTCACATGGTGAACGGACGGCCGTATGACATGCGCACCCAACCCCTCCCCTTCATTCCAACCACTCCGCTGCAACATGCCAAACCCTCTATTCGACGGACCGATATGCAGCCAAACAGGGGGGACATAGCGCCCCTCCGAAGGCAGTGGCGGGGGATCACGCACGAGCAAGTCCGCCAAGGACGGCGCTGGAGAGCTCGGCTTGGTCGATGGCTCCGAGCGCAACACCTTGCTGATGAACCAGTTGTTCTTCGTGATGCTCTCTCGGTGGGGTTTCTGCGCTGGTCTCGAATCTTGAGAACTCGGACTAGGTGTGGGTGCGCTGGAGGGTCTCGGTGGTGCGATCGGGGCCTCGCGCGAAGAGAACGCCGCCCCGGTCAGCGACCTGTACCATTCTGCAGTCGAGGTGGAACGCTGATCTGGCAGTTTCAAGGCAGTGTGTAATGGAACCCCCCACTCGTCATAGGAGATGGTTGCGGGAACAAAGGTAGGTGCTGCACGGATGCGACGTTGTGCAGAAAACGAGGATTCGGTTTGCCATGGATCAGATTGGTCGTTGGCTCGTTGGCCGGTCTGGCGTTCGAGCTTTTCACGGTCCGCGGGATCGTAGTGGGAGTGGATGATATGTGTGACAGTGGCCATCGTTCAAGGGATCAGAGCAGGAGCGACCTGACTCGTCGAAGGCTAATTTTGATTAGTCATGCATATCGCATGATGATCCTTCTTGTCTCTGTTGAAGACAACTGGCAAGATGGCCGAGCGGTCTAAGGCGTGTGACTCAAGCTTTCCAAAGCTTGCCTGCTAAGGCGGGTTTCTCATCTCCGAATGGGGGCGGGAGTTCGAATCTCCCTCTTGTCAAATACTTTTACTTGTTCAGCTCCGCATTAGACATGTACATTGCCTGTGGGACCATACATAGGACATTGTATTTATACTTGTACACAAAAACAAAGCACCTGGCCCTGCTCACCTACTGCTCCAAGATCACCTCTTTTCCCTTTCATACCTTCCTAAACTGTCCATACCATCTTTTCAACACCTCAAACCCCTAATCTCTTTTTACCTCAACCATGTCAAACTTGCATGTTCCTGGCCCACACCCAAGTGCCAACCACAGGAAGACTTGATCAAGATCTAAGTGTGGGAGATGCTACCATATTGATCATCAGAACAGCCACAATGGATTGCCTCATCAGGATCGCGGCAGCCTCAGAGACGGGCTGGTCACCAGACTAGCCAATGCCCTGCTGGAGTATGCATAGCTCCAACACAACCTACATCTGTCAATAGAAGTTGGACAACCGTGTCCCAACCACTCTCATATATGGCTTAGGCCCTTTTTTTTTTGGGTGTGGAGAAAGACCCCAATCGGAACAGGCCGCGATCCACGACACGTAACCTCCCGTTACGTCGCAGGCCCGTTCATTTCGACAGATGGGCCTAGCTCCATAAAGCATCCTTTGTGGAAAAGCCGACATGGAAAAGCTCAACACTTGGTTCTCCCTCGATAGGATATCAAAACGACTCAACCACCAAATTAACATTTTCCTTTATCTACATCCAGTGATATCGAGAAAGACAGGAGAGCTTGCTATATGCAAAGGGTATGATGCTATTATTTGCGAGATGGTATAAAGTGGGAGTATACTTATGGATTACTGATTGGGACGTTGCCGGACCCGTCATACGAGAATCCTATACGAGATGTCAGACTCGGTCAAAACGGTGTGGGTGTGACTGCATCGTACCAGCAAATTGTGCTTGAACCGTCGAAGACAATCGCGAGCCGTCAACATAACTATCGATGGGTGCCTCTGTGGTAAATACGGTATCAAAGTTCGACACATCCTGTACAACAAAGAACAGACCGTCAGTCCCCCAAAATTACACCGTTCCGCGACCTTAGTGAGAAAGCTTACTACTGGACTGGAAACACTAGGTTTGAAGGGGGGTTGGATCTTCTTCTGCAAAAGCTTTTTGAAATCAAGGTGTTTCTCAAAGAAAGGGTGCTTCTTGATCTCCTCGGCACCATTGACGCCGAGACGCCGTGTGGGGTCGCGATCAAGAAGGCTCGTTAGGATACTCCTGGCTTCCGAACCAATTTCAGGTCCAAATACCAAGGGATCCGTGAGGATCTTTTGATACATCTTGTCGGTTACCTCTACACGAGTCGATCCGAACGACTCAGTTCCGTCTCAGAGCCAGCAGGACAATTTGCGCACCATCATAAAAGGGTGGGAGCCCCGAAAGCATCTCGTAAAGCAAAACTCCAAGAGTCCACCAATCGATCACCTTGTCTATGAAAGCGAGTGTCATGATCAAAGACATGAGGGATAAATGTTGGGAGATCTCAACTGTATCCTTGGCCGTTGAGAATCTCGGGTGCAAGGTACTCGGGCGTGCCACAAAAGGTGTTCGTTGTGTCGGAATCTTTCATGTTCAGCTTGCAGAGACCGAAGTCGCAGAGAGCGATATGGCCAGTGTAGTCCAAAAGAATGTTCTCCGGTTTCAAATCACTGTGGGGAACTCGTAGCATCATATCGAATGGTAGGCACAATGGACGGACCGGTATACGACATCAAGTTCATGGAGATGTTCGAGGGCAAGAAGTAGCTCAGCGCTGTAGAAACGGGATCGTTCTTCGTTGAAACGCTGTTCACGCTGCAAGTGATGGAACAACTCTCCACCGTTGACAAAGCTGGGATGATGGATGAGTTGTCATATCGATGTACAAGGATTATGGTGCACTGACGCGAGGACTAAATACAGCTTCTGTTCGGACTGGAAACTAAACTTGAGAGGAACGATGAAAGGATTGTTGACCCGGGTAAGTACTAGGCGTTCGGCTAGAGTGTGGGTAATCTCTTTCCTGTCAACGATGTGGGCTTTTCTGATAGTTTTCAAGGCGTATATTCGGGTGGTGTCACGTTTCCTGACTTGCATGACCTATAGGCGGAACCAGTTCGAGGCGAAGCGAGCGGATAATCTGAAACGAGTACCTTTCCAAAACTTCCCTTTCCGATGACAGTGATGAGCTCGAAGTCGTCGATGGTCAAGGATTGACCCTGCGAAGTTGATTGGAGATTCTGTGGCGGCAAATGTTTCAAGGAACGCTCACGGAACTCGGCTGATATGCAACACCAATCTGAATTTTTCCATTTCCGCCTGAGAGATCGTACCATTGATCGTGACCAATGGTGCCGACATTATCAAAGTCGGGGGTGAATTTGATGCCTCCCATGAAGAGGTCGTTACCCATGTCGTCGGCTAAGCCATCATTGCCCACTTTTGGTTTCTCGGCACGAAGATAAGACTGGATAGATATTTCCGAGTTGCGGG
Organism: Boletus pseudopeckii; assembly: GCA_038092915.1. Taxonomy (NCBI): domain Eukaryota; kingdom Fungi; phylum Basidiomycota; class Agaricomycetes; order Boletales; family Boletaceae; genus Boletus; species Boletus pseudopeckii. The sequence goes on from JBBPRH010000020.1 coordinate 119,059, forward strand.
AGACGTCACTAGTGGTGTGGTGAGTGGAAAGTGGAGGGGAAGGATGGAGAATGGATACAATTGAGCTTGGTACATATAGAGTGGTTTCTCAAGGTCACCGCCCAAAGGAGTGATCAAGACCTGGTTTACTTCGAATTCCATGACGAGATAAGGAAGCCACCAACACTGGGTACGTTGTATGCTGTCTTTGGCGCTGTGACGTTTCGCAAGGCGTTTCTGCATGACGCTGGAGGGAGAGACGGAAGCAGCAGCCTTTGCTTGTTGGGTAGACAAGGCAGCTTGTACTGCGGGGGGGAGAGGAGTAGCGGCGGGGAGGGAAAGGCCTTCAGCCCAAAGGACGCGGATAGTCAAGAGACCTGTGCGGGAGGTGGGTTTGCCATCTGGGTTTGCGGGTGTGGGGGTCGTCGAGCGAGGAGGTTCGTCAGTACCGGCGGAGAGGGTGGCGGTGGAGGTTTTCTTTGTGAGCTTTCCGAGACCTTTGAGCATGATAGTTGCAGAGTGAGTGGATGCTCGCTTGGTTTCATTTTCCAGGAACCGAAAGGTATATGGTGATCACGTGGTAAACTGAAGTGGATCGAGATGAGCGTAGCCGCAGTGACTCACACGCGGGTCCACGGCGAGCATGTACGCGTATACGCCCCGGGTTCCGGGATTACGTCAGGTCAGGTCAGGTCATTCCCGACGGCGAGTCATGTAATCTATATGACCCCAACCGGAACTGACTGCCCGTGCAGACGGATATATATACACAAGTCATTCTTATCTCACTCCTGAACGTCCTTCTCTTCCTCCCATCATGGCAGATGACTCCCGCAACCAAGTCACCACTGACACCAATCTCGACATCAAGCATTCCCGAGGCGCCGTCTCCCCTGTGTCCTTCATACAGCTTTTCCGGTAACGTCCCCCCCTCTCTCTCTCCTCACCCACCTCCTCATCCATCTCAGCTATGCCACTCCCTTTGAGATTTTCATCAATGTCGTTGGTATCGCTGCTGCTGTTGCTGCAGGTGCTGCTCAGGTACTCCCTTCCTCCAATCCGCCCATTCTCCATCTCACCCCTTCTGATCAGCCCCTCATGAGTCTTCTCTTCGGTAACCTCACCCAGGATTTCGTCACATTTGGTACCGCCGAAAACGCATATTTCCAGGACGTCACCAATGCAACTGCTATCCAGCAATTAGAGGTCGCTGCCACACAGTTTCGTAGTAGCGCTGCTTCAGATGCCATATACCTCGTTTGCATCGGTACGTCCCCACTCCCTCCTTCCATTCACTCCCTCACACCCTTCCAGGGATCGGCATGTTTGTCTGTACATACACCTACATGGTCGTTTGGGTCTACACTGGCGAAGTAAACGCTAAACGCATTCGTGAGAAATACCTCCAGGCCATACTCCGTCAAGACATCGCCTACTTCGACACAGTCGGCGCAGGTGAGGTCGCAACTCGCATCCAGACAGACACCCGTATGTCTCTCTCTCTCCCCTCATCCTCTTCCACTCTCACCCCATCCTTCCACAGATCTAGTACAGCAAGGCATGTCCGAAAAGGTCGCTATCGTCGTCACCTTCATCTGTTCTTTCCTTACCGGTTTCATCCTTGCCTATGCTCGCTCCTGGAGACTCGCCCTTGCAATGTCTTCTATCCTTCCTTGCATCGGAATCACCGGCGCTATCATGAACAAATTCGTCTCAAAGTACATGCAGTTCGTATCACTTCCTCCTCCCCTCTCTTCCATCTCCTCATCCTCCCCTTAGGCTTGCTCTCAAGCACGTTGCCGAGGGTGGTACACTCGCGGAGGAAGTCATCTCCACCGTGCGTACCGCCCACGCCTTCGGCACCCAGAAAATCTTGACCAGTATCTACGACGTACACATACAAGCTGCCCTCGTCGTTGATGCAAAATCAGCCATATTCAACGGCGCAGGTTTGGGTGTCTTTTTCTTTGTCATATACTCGGCCTATGCTCTGGGTACGAAGACTCGTCTTTAATCTTACTTCATCACTAACTCCCTTACAGCTTTCCAGTTTGGCACGACCTTGATCAATGAAGGTTACGGCGAGTTCCAACACTTTCTATCCTCAACTGAATTGGCTGATATTTCTTCCAACAGCAAATGCTGGTCAGGTCGTAAATGTGTTCTTAGCTATCTTGATCGGTTCTTTCTCCCTTGCCATGATGGCACCCGAAATACAAGGTCAGTATCGTACTTGTAGCTTGAATCTCGTTGCTTGATCTGTTATACAGCCATCACACATGGTCGCGGCGCCGCCGCAAAGCTCTTCGCCACCATTGAGCGTATTCCCGATATTGATTCCTCGGATCCCGGCGGACTCAAACTGGGCAAGGTTGTAGGCGCGATCACCCTCGAGGATGTAAGGTTCAACTATCCTTCTCGCCCGGACGTGCCTATCGTCAAAGGCATCAACTTCACCTTCACAGCGGGCGAGACCGCAGCTTTGGTCGGCGCTTCTGGCTCCGGCAAATCAACTATAATATCCCTTATCGAACGTTTCTACGATCCTCTGAGCGGCTCTGTCAAACTTGACGGTGTGGATGTCCGTGACTTGAACATCAGATGGTTGCGCTCGCAGATTGGCCTTGTTTCCCAGGAACCCACACTTTTCGCCACGACCATCAGAGGCAACGTTGCACACGGTTTGATCAACACCCCCCACGAACATGTCTCAGAAGAAGAGAAGTTCAAGCTCATCAAAGAAGCATGTATCAAAGCCAATGCAGATGATTTCATCAGCAAGCTACCCAACGGATACGATACCATGGTTGGCGAACGTGGTTTCCTTTTGTCCGGTGGTCAGAAACAGCGTGTTGCGATCGCTCGTGCCATCGTCTCTGATCCTCGAATTTTACTTCTGGATGAAGCAACCTCTGCTCTCGACACGCAGTCCGAGGGAGTTGTACAGGATGCATTGGACAAGGCTGCTGCGGGTCGCACGACGATCACGATCGCTCATCGACTGTCCACGATCAAGGACGCCGATTGCATTTACGTCATGGGAGAGGGTCTAGTTTTGGAGAAGGGCACACATACGGAGCTCTTGACTGACGAAAACAGTGCTTATTCGCGCCTTGTCTATGCCCAGAACCTCCGAGAGACAGAGGATATGGACGATGGCGTTAGCACCGCGGCTGTGAGTACTGAGGTGGACATCGAGAAAGTTGCCGAAGAGGAAGCTTCGCTTCACCGCAAGGACACCATTCAGTCCATTGCCTCTGATCTCGCTCAGAAGAGGAACGACGAAAGAAAACAGAACGAGGTTGATGAGGACAAGTACAACATCCTCTATCTCTTCATGCGGATTGGACTACTTAACCGTGAGGGATTATGGAGATATGCGGTCGGTTCCGTGTTCGCCATCGGTGAGCTTGCTTCCTTTGGACGCCCGTTCGTCGAGAAACTGAGTTTTTGAACAGTGTCGGGAATGATCTACCCAGTGTTCGGTATTATTTATGGCAAGTTGCTTTGCTCTGATCGCATCTCGTGACCGCACATTCATATTCTCTTAGGTCAAGCTATATCTGGCTTCTCTCAGCTCGATCCTTCTGTCCGGCAACGCGATGGGAACACGAACGCGCTATCGTAAGAGAAGTCACTCTGCTAGGTTGAAATATCTGATTTCAGCCAAGGTTTTTCATCATTGCTATCCTCTCGGCGTTCGTCATCGGACTCCAGAATTATTTCTTCGCGTCCTCGGCTGCTATTCTAACGTCTAAATTGCGCTCTCTCAGCTTCAAGGCCATCCTTCGGCAAGATAGTGAGTCTCTCTCTCTCCTACGCATGGGTCATGTGTTAAGTACCTCCAAACAGTCGAATATTTCGACAAGG